>JAQZBX010010383.1:0-31766 GCA_029593785.1 Cabassous unicinctus | reverse complement strand
TATCTGATGACTGATAACTCAAAATGTGAATACAGATCCTTATGTTAGAAGTGGTACTATTTGTAGAAGAATTTATGCACATTTAATGTAAAAGAATGTTCAATGGAAAACTTTTCTCTCTCCAAAGTTTCCTTACAACACACACACAAAAAGACAAAATCTTGAGATTTCCTCAAATGATTTCTAATGTATTATTTGCACAAATTCTATTTAGAATAATATTGGTGCTTATTGTGAAATACATAATGATGAATTTAACTTAGAAAAAAGCCAACTTAATTGAAAAAAAAAGTGTTTCAAGCTTTGCTTTTGCTTTAGTATCTATAATGTTGCTATTTTGTTTTGTTTTTCTAGATAGTTTAGTTATTTTTAGACACCATGTTCAGGTGGGAAAGAACAGATGAGCTGGTTTATAATAATATGATTGATATAATGAACTTGGGGTGTGTGGAAGCACATTTCAATTGATAATTCTTCTGGCATTTGTATTTTAACACCAGATTTTAAAACGTTCTTAGTAGAGTACAAAACTAGTAAACTCAAAACTTTGATGGCACATTAAATATTTTATGTCTTTAAAACATGGCTGACAAATATATAGGCATTGACCTTTGTTGATATATATGAATAAATTTTGGCTCTTATACTTGCTCACTGGGTAAAAGCAGGCAATGTCACTATTTGAGAAATCCATGTATTATTGGTAGTGCTTTAGTAACAGGGACATTGGGAGGTCTGAGGATTATTGAATATGTACATAGCATACTTATAACTCTGCCTATCATATGAGAAACACTGAATGAAAGTTAAAATTAGTTTAATATCGTGTAGTTACTTGGGCATTACAATCAGCTCTGTGCCATATTAACCTCCCCAGGCCAAAAAAAAAAAATCAGAGACTTTATTCTGTAATCAAGCACAATTCTGAGTACTATTTTACATCTCTCATTCCACTTAGATAAAGATAAAATATTTAGGGATCATTTTGGGATTAAAATGTCAGAGACCTTTAATGAAATGTATACAATTACATAAAAGTACAAGCAAATAGCAATCATGATTTTTGTTACAAAATGAAAAAGATCAAGGAAATATCTTTACATGTGTAAAGCATGTGCATGTATTTTGTTTGCTCATTTTATGAGAGAACTCAGAGTAAATAAATTGATTGTTACACATATAATTCTTTTAATGAAATATTTCACCTTATTCTGGATCCTAATATGTGTATTTTATGATGCCAGCAGGAAAAATAAAACTATACATTATGGATAAATTCACACTTTTCCTTACACCAATCCATAAAATTCTAAATTTCATCCTCATATTTTAAACATTTTGAATCATCTATACAACATGCATTGCTCCACAAGGTTTGATTTAATCAATTCACTTCATCTTCAAAAAAACTATAAAATGCATGATCTAAAAAAAAAAAAAAATACAGAAAGCATGGCCTTATCAGTCCCATTTTGCAGATGATGGGCCCAAGAAAATAAAGTTAAGTAACAGATATGAAGTGGTGAAATCAGGAAGGAATCCACTCATTCTGGATCCAAGAGAGCAGCTGTTAAATTCTGTCCTGAGATTCCACCACTACAGTTTTCCAGTTATCAGGCAGAGTTAGCTAGGGCTGGCAAATGAATGATTATGTGACTGATTGATATTTTTGAATGCTTGTTTCCAGGAGAAAAGAATTGTTTAGTTCGGGCATTTTAAAGAAAAATGGAATAATTGTGTTTGGCCTACCTAAGACAATAGACAGGCAGACAGGGGACAATTCCTCTGAGGGCTCTGCAGGTAGAATTATAAATTGGCTCCAACCTCCATGGTAGGTAATTTCTTTTTATACTTAGTCTCCTTAATTCATTGCTAATATATGGCTTTAACAGCTAATGAAGAGGCATCTATCTGGATACAAGTCTGTGCAACACTTCTTTTTACATAAACAGATTTCTGGTAATATCTTGAAGAAAAATACAAAAGATAAGTTAGTCCTTATCTACTATTTCTGAAAGAGAAAAATGGTTTTCCTTTTTGAAAAACTTTATTTCAACTTCATAAAATAAAATAATATCAAAATATAGCTTAACAAATTATGGAAGCATTATTTTAAAAAGTCCTTCCAGTCACATTTATCTTATTTATTCGTAAAAACAAATGAATAGTTTTCTCAGTGTTCAAAAAAAAGAATAAATGGGCACAGATTAAGTTTCATGAGCAAGGTCCCCTTTGTTAATGAAGTAAATAAAAAATTGTTTTATGATATTCACATCTGATAAAAGCAAATCCCATATTCTTTTTTTGACCTGTAGCATTAATATAGTACTTTCTTTGAATTTGCCACAAAAATATTAAATTATCATGGTTAATGATTGTCTATAAATTGCATAGTTTTATTTTTCACATATATTACCATATTTTTAACAGCTTGTAATAGAGTGCATTGTATTATTAACCACAATCATCATCTACCACTGAAATCAATATCTTATTCCTTTCCTAGATTATCCTCCAGCTGTCCTTCAATCAACATTAACCTCCCTAGACTACCAATTTCAGCCAAAACAAATTTCAATTGACTAGTCATGATGATCATTTTATTTTTATATGAGTACGTGATTCATTATACTTTATCAGTCCTGCTTTTTCAGCCCAATAAAAAGTAATGTTAAATAATAATTTATTTTAAAGAGTCAGCATAAATATAATTGATATTGGAAAGCTTTTAAATAACAGTTTCTATCAGCCACATGTCTCGGATTTTCTACATTTTTCAGAGATTCTTCAATAAGTAGAGAATAAATGTTCTCTCAAAGAGTATTTGAATTACAAGAAAATATATTGTGAATAATAGGCATTGAATACCTTTAAAATGGACAGTTGAACAGATTCTTTATTAGTTAATTACTATATTTACTTATCTCTGTGGATTCAAATCAGAAATAATTTATGAAAAGCTTTAAATACAAGATTATTGACTTTATTAAGTTAAAATTTGCATAACAAATTGATGTATTCACATGAGAGAAAAGTACAAGCAATATAATTAAGATAAATATGTACAGGCATTTGTGCCCTTCATATTCTTAGATCATAGTTGGTATTGCAAATCATCACCTTACAATGTTGTGAAACATTTGTTACAAATAATGAAAGAACATTGTCAAAATTTTACTGCTGTTTGTAGTCCTTAGCTTATATTTTGTGCATTTTTTCCACAAGACACATTATTAACACCAAATTTCAGTTCTGCATATTTGTTATAGCTCATGAGAAAATGTTCTCATATTTAACCTGTTAATAACATTCCATTATCCACTATGGTGTTCACTGTGTTATATGGTCCCCTGCCTTGTAAAATCCATCGCAAATGTATGCTCAGTGGCTCTCAGTTCCATCACGATTGGTGGTCTCTTCATCTTAGCCCATTTCAGAATGTTGATAAATTGACCTTTTTTTTTTTGGTTATTTGCCAAAGATGATCTTCTCTTCTAAAGAGTTATGTCCCCGCAGAGCTTCATAACAGCTCTGTACCCTTAATGTGAGCATATATCTTTTTTTTAATTTTAATAAACTGTTCATTTATAAAAAACTTGCCACTCTAGAGAATTATATATCAAACTATTTGCTGGTAAAGATGGAAGACTAGGCAATCAGAATTAATTCAATGAGAAAATTCTTTTTGAGTGTCAAAAGTTTATGGTTCTGTAAAATCATTGTGTATGAGGGAGAACATCAAACGGAGATGATTAAGGATATTTCAAGATATACTTTTAATGATTAACTACTTTATGTTCCCTATATTTTCCCTAATTTACATATGAATTTTTCTACTTGAGACATTTGCCACTGATATAGAAAAACCAATGTAGGAAATATATTGAATCAAATAAATTTAGAGACACAAATAATTCACTTTCAGGAATCCAACAATTTGGTGTATCTGTTTATATGATTTTCTTTCTCATTGAATAATTTTAATGTCTCCCTCATTTACTTTGATACCAAAGACATGCAATTTCAGATTTTCGTAAAGACACAGTATAAGAACAAATTCCAAATGATTACAGAGTCAAGGATTTTTTGCTTCAAAATATTAAGTAAGTGTTCTTAAAAACATCAACTGAAAATAAAGCTCAAACAAAAATCATTCATATTTATAAATAATATATATTTTATGTTGTAATTGTATTTATTTTAGTCTTTTAATATGAACTTATAAATCCCAATTTTGAAATTTAAAAAATCACATTATTGAAATTCAATACAAAACTCATATATTTTTACTAGTGAAGAACTCTCCGGAATTTAAGACAAATTAATGAAATATCGTTGTTTTGGACTACTTTCTAATGATCAGTTATTTTGTACTTCTCTCCATGTATTATGGAAACCAAGAACTGATACTCATTGATATAAACATACATAATGTAGTTTCCTTACAACCAAAACATCATACTTGTTAAGGGCTCAAGTGCAATTAAACGGAATTTTATGGCATTAACTAGAGTGTTAAAATGAATGGACATGCTTCCAAAAATAAGAAGCAAGTGACTATAGACAGTGGTAACCAGAGAATCCAAGTATAATATTCCAAAATGGTTAGTCTTCTGTGTTGAGTGAAATTTATTTTTTGATCTTGTCATAGATATTGTGATTTATAATGATACAAATATTTAGGTACATCTTCAACAATATAATGCCAGTACACTAGTGAAATTGACCACTTTACTCACTTCATTATTATTTCCACAAAACAGCAAATGATTTCATTGAAGCTCTCTCCACTGACCCCCGACAGGCAAGGTTTTTGACCCTTTAAACTAACACACAGAGCTCTACTGGATTAAACACAGGTGAAGAATATCACCAAGCCTTCTGTACAAATTATATCAAGTAATAGCAATTTTGGATAGTTTGTTTCCATTGTTTTTGTATTTTATCATATCATTAACCATCTTTTGGGTAGAATCCAAGTAATGAATATCAAGCAGCAGTTATGTGGTTGAATACTGAGTTTCTTCTCATCCTCTTTGGGTGGTCTTAGGTTTCTACCTATAAAATTACAAAAAGTAAAAACAAATCTACCCATCTTGATTTCAAATTAAATGATACATTAACAAGATTATTATTTTAAAATTCACAATAGGTAATGCTGAGGCAAAGTTACAGGGAAGCTGGAAGCATTTAGATGTGATAATGTTTCTGTTGATTTAATTCCTATCTATATATGGATTATTTAGTTGATCGTTCTGAAACTAAACTTGCCTTTTAAAAACAAAGAAATTCTCCCTTGTAGATGTGTTGCAAATGGAATACATATGACAACACATTTCACATGGGAAAATAGAAGATTACTAATGAATGCTAACTTATATAAACAGTTTCTCTTTCAAATCAAAACAAACAAAATGAGTGATGGACTTTAAGAATCTCTTGGATATATCCATAGATATATATACGTATACAGATATAGCTAGGTAAATTAATAAATAAATAGATATACAGTAATAAAGTGAAAGAAATGGAGAATCATGAAGAGATGACAGAGGAAGAGATTTTATATAGAAATGTATAAATTATATATTTTAATCAAATTCTACGTTTAAAGTTATTAAAACACCAAGGGGTCTAATTATTTTCCTTAAAATACTGAGTGTATTGTCTGGATAATTTTAGTTATACTATTTTAAATCAGCACACACTGACATTGCAGTAGTAATGAAAACTATTATGCTGGAAAGGAATAATGTCGAAAATAGTTGAAATTATATATGTGTGTGTGTGTATATATATATATATATAACTGTAGAACTATGAAAGATTATGTGTGTTGCACATTGCAAAATGAGGGTAGGATTTATTTGTTTTGGGAATAAATATTTTTCTCTAATCTGTCCAGGAAAATGAATTAGGAGGGAGAGAATGGGAATATGGACTAATCAGACCACCGGAACTGATTTTGTTCTCCTGGGGTTATTTCACCACATGAAAGCCCCCAGTTTCCTCTTCTCTCTCATCTTCTTGATGTTTCTTGAGACCCTTGTTGCCAATATTTTGTGATGATTCTCATTTGGCTGGATCCTCGACTCCATACCCCTATGTACTTTCTTCTCAGCCAACTTTTGATCATGGGCCTCTTGTACAGCACCATTATTGTCCCAAGATAGACACTGATTTCCTATCTGGGAAGAATGCCATTTCTTTTATTAATTGTGGAATTCAGCTCATATTCTTCACAACACTTTTTGCATCAGAGTGCCTTCTCCTGGCAGTCCTGGCTTATGACCACTATGTGGCTATATGCCACCCTCTCCATTACTCCGTTCTCATTCACCCTAAAGTCTGTGTCTCCATGGTGGCTGGCACCTGCCTGGGTTCTCTGCTTAATGACTTGGCTCATGTCATATATACTCTGAATTTCCCTTACTATGCCTCCCGGGAAATCCATCATTTCTTCCATGAGATCTCAACTGACCTGAAACTTGTTTGTCCTGATACATCTTATTAAGGAACAGGACTTTATGTCAGTGGTATTGTGTTCCTCCTCATTCCTATATCTGTTATTATGGCCTCATATAGGGAGATACTCAGGTCTATTTTAATATTAGGATCAAAATTAGGGTTGAGAAAGTGATTGACAACCTGTTCCTCACATCTCATTGTGATGTCTCTCTTCTATATAACAGCTATCATCATGTACATTATCTCCAAATCTTATCATACAGCCAAGCTGGATGATGTAATATCTATCATCTACATTAACCTTACACCCGTGCTCAACCCTCTCATCTACAGTCTTTGAAACAAAGAAGTGGGTGGAGCACTCAGGAAAATTCTGAGAACATAAGCCTTTTTAAAATATTGATGGCAATTAAGAATAAAACATGAGCGCACCGACTACGTATACAGAGCAGTATTACTATCACAGAGATAGACAATATACAACAACCAAACTACTAATTTTCTTGAGACAACTCACAGACAAATTCCTTTATCCTTCTCTTGGTAAAATGATATTGTGTCAGATCACAATTTCCTTCTGAGCCTCATTTGACCATCAGAAACAATTAAGCAGAATGTTCTATGTCAAATTTGCGTGTGCTTACATACATTAAGTAACACAAAGGTTTTTTCTTTTCTTTTTTTGCTTTCTTTTTTTACAAAGAGCTTTTAATATTAGTGAAGAGGTAAACCGTACAAGCCAGGCAATATTGACTGTGTGCTGAATTTTATGATTAGTCTCCATAATAGCATTATATTAATTTACTATCATTTAAAATGAACAATATCAATAATTTGCTCATAATTTGTGTTGAAAGTTTTAAGATAATATTATTTTTAAAGTTATTATTCTAGACAGGCTAGAAAACATACATTTTTATTCTGTTCTCATCATTTTATATTAGAAGTTAAAATACAGCTTTAATTAATTGTTAGAAATATGCATATTTTTATACTATTCAAGAATATTTCTCTAATCAATTGTAGCAATTTAGCTTATTAAATATAGTAATGTACTTAAATATTGTCTCATTAAATGTTCAGGTCATATCCTTTCTCTCTCTCTCTCTCTCTCTCTCTCTCTCTCTCACTCTATATATATATATATATATATATATATATATACATACATACATGCACACACATATAAATGTATTCCAAAATATATGTATATGTCTATATATATACACATGCACATATATATATAAATATGAGTTCCACTCCCATTGTCAGTTGAAAATTTTCCTGATAAATATTCAAAATAATGAGCTGAATAATATCATTATTTTTGAGCTGAATAATATCATTATTTTTTCTTGATATATGTTCCCCAATTAACTTTTTAAAAGTTATTATTATTTTTTGTAGTTTATTTATTTTTTTGTATTTTAAAAGATGCTTAGATTACAGAAATGCCACACTAAAACTACAGAGATTCCCATGTTCCCCACCTAACAAACCTCCCACAACCTCCGACACAAACATCCACCATCAGTGTGGCACATCACCTGCAATGGACACACACATCCTACGGCCCTGCCACCAAGCATGGACCACAGTCCACATTGTAGACCGCACTCTCTCCCACACAGCTCCACATGCCATATGCTGATGCAACATGGCCTACATCTGTTTTTGCAATGCCACCCAGGAAAACCCCCAAGTCCAGAAAAAGCCCCTGCACTACAACTGCTCCTCTCTGCCCCCGCCCCAAAAGCATCCAGAGTCCACCGGGTCCACCTCAATGCCGCAATTTCTTCCACTGCTTGAATCACAACATGTCTACAACAGAATACCAGCAAGTCCATTCCAGTTCACAGCTCCCCCCACCCCCGATCCCTAGGAGTCCAGGATGGCGACATCCACTCCACCTCCAAACAAGAGGGGATTATCCTGCCTGCAGCTGCAGACCCCTCCACTCCATGGGATGGCCACTGTCCATAACTATCTCCTCGCAAGGTGACTTGGGTGAGTCCATTGAGCTCTAGAGTAGGAGATGCAGCCCAACCAAGACTCTAGGCACAGTTGTCACATGGGTAGGCCAAAGGCTCCAGTCTCTGGAAGTACACCCACAAACTCCAGCACCATATATAGGTTTGAATAGAAGGGGCTGATGGACCATATGCAGGGAGGACTTATTTGAGTCCAACTCTGTCACTCTCAGGAGCACAGATTCCAAAGTATAACTCTCTGATAAGGCATCAATCTCTGGAGCTACCCCCTGCTCCCATATTAGTCAGCCAAAGGGGTGCTTATGCGAAATATCAGAAATGGGTTGGTCTTTATCAAGGGTATTTATTTGGGGTAGAAGTCCACAGTTAGCAGGCCATAAAGCGTAAGTTTCTTCTCTCATCAAATTCCATTGCCATGTGTTGGAGCAAGACAGCTGCCACGTTTGCCACAGTTCAGGCTTCTTGGGTTTCTCTCTTCCTGGGGCTGGGTATCTCTCTGGGCTTAGATCCTCTGTTTCCTCCACAAGGTCAACTGTAGACTATTAGGCTTTCTAGGCTTTTCTTCTCTCCACAAGGTGAGCTGTGAACTCTCAGGTGAATGGCTCTTCTCTATCCTGGGGCCTTCTCTCCAACATCAAAACTCCAACTTCAGAACTGCTACTCAAAACTGCTCTGTCTGTCCTTTGCCTTGCCTTTTATATTTGATCACCATCCCCACCAAGGGGTGGGGCTCAACACCCTACTGATGTGGCCCAGTCAATGTCCTAATCATAACTTAATCATGCCCACATTGGGAGACCAGTTTACAAGCATAATCCAATTATATTTTAGGAATTCATAATTACATCAAACCACCCAACTGCAACACTCCCTTATATAGGACCTGGGTGTCTCCAGAGCCCTCAGGAGCCCCTCCGTGTGGGGCAACATCCACTTTTGTGCCCTATGAGATCCTACTGAGGTGTGCATAAGCCTTACCCCTGGCATGACCTCCCAACTCTCTTTGAAGTCTCTTAGCCATATGAATTCATTTGCCTTTACCCTTTCCCCCTTTTATTCAAGGTCTTTTTCCAGTTATATTGCGAGATGACACTTGTAATTAATCCCTCCTTGCAAGGGAGGCTCATCCCCAGGAGTCATACCCTATGCTGGGGGAATGTAATATATTCATATGCTGAGTTTGGCCCAGAGAAAGGCCACATTTGAGCATCAAGGATGCTCTCGGTTGTCAACCCTTAGGCACCCCATAACAATAGGCTAAGTTTCAATTACAAGAGCAAATATACCTATGGCTAGTCAACAATAACAAGAACCCATCAGTGGACCATTCTCCTCTGCCAGAAACTGACTTTGTACTCGGGGGACTACCGCAGGTACCCTGGAGAAGGTGACAGAGCTCCCCATGCTGAAAACCCAGGACTCTCTCATCTGTTGAGTGATTCTCCACCCACCATGACCACGCCCCACCCCTTGATCATTTGAACAATTTTAATATCTTTCATGTATATTCAGGCGAACTTCCTCCCATGAAACCCCTATCCCAGACACCCCCCACCAATGATCCTCCCCCACCCCCGCTGCAACCCTTCTGTGATCCAAATCTTCCCTGAAGATGAATCCCATACAATAGCCAAATACAATTAATTAAGGAAAATGAAACCACAATGATAAGTTTAAAGATGAGATATATTACCTGGAAACTTAAAAAAAAAAACACTAAAAATAAAATAAAATAAAATGATTGGTATATTCAAAAAATGGGAAAATTTTTAAAAAATTGTTTGTAAACATTTTTCCCTTTATCACTGCATCATCAGGTGTCCAGTCTGTACCATGGCACCTGCCCCGCCCACACTCCCCATTGTCTCCCAAATTTTCATTTAATTTTCAAAAAAGCTTCAGATCACAGCAAAGTCACACACAGAACACTAGGGACTCTCATGTACCCAAACTCCTTCCCCCCTCCCCATACTACACTAAAACCTTTTTGTATGTGGATAGCAGCATTGCCACAACTGCCATACAGACAGCGAAATATAGCTACTAAACATTGTCAATGGTTTACACCATAGTCTACAATATAGACAGCACAGTTTAATAATTTTTGATGATATTTACCATTTCCTGTGTCCATCACTGCAAGCAATGAAAAGCATTTCCCCTGACTGACAAACACCCCCTGTTCGATCTTCTCTGTTCATTCCTCCCCATCCACCTGGTTCACACGACACCCCCCTGTCTTGACTCATTGGACAACAAGACCCACAGCCACATGCAAAAAGAGGTCCTGACACGCTGATTGTCCTCCACCTTTGCTCATAAGAGATACCCACCTGTCTTTTTTTGGATGGATCACTCCTCCCAAAGATGGGGGACCATCTCCTTCCCACTCTCTATGTGGGTCACCATTTTCAGACACAACACACTATGACAGGATGAACACTCACACAGTCTCCAGAAGCCTACTCCAGATGCACCCTATTCTGAATGCCCCCCACAACCTTCACCCTAAACCAGTGACACTACCTTGTCATATTGCCATAAGAAATTCCCACACCTGCACTTTCAACCTCATATCCACAAATCCCATGTTCACCTGGTCCTTCTCCCATCTCTCCCTCCCAGTATCTTGGGTATTCTAACCTGCCTTTCCTAATCTACCTACATGTCAATCCTGCACTACCAAACACAGTAATATCACTACCCACCTATCCTATCCTTCAATATGCAACTATACTCTATCTCTTTACCATACATTATGTCCTTATGGGGGATGGCTTACAAACTTCTTTTCTCTTTCTCTCTCTTTTTAACCTGTATTTCAGACAATGGTTCTCAGAAACTGCTGACTTTCTTCAGTTCAAATCAGTGAGGTCATGTACTATTCATCCTTTAATGCTTGGCTTGCTTCACTCAACATAAGGTCTTCAAGATTCATCCATGTTATTCTGTGTCTTAGCATTTTATTCCTTTTTAGAGCTGAGTAATATAGCATTGTATGTATGTACCACATTTTGTTTATCCATTCATCTGCTGATGGCCACCGGGGCTGATTCCAACTTTTGGCAATAGTGAACAATGCCACTATGAACATTGGTGTGCATATAACTGTTCGCGTCTTTGCTTTCAATTGTTCAGGGTATATACCCAGCAGTGGAATCCCTGGATCATATGGACGTTCTATAGATAGTTTTTTGAAGAATAGCCAAACTGTCCTCCACAGTGACTGGACCATTCTACAATCCTACCAGCAGTGAAAGAGGGTTCCCATTCCTCCACATCCTATCCAAAACTTTTAACGTCCTGCTTTTTTAATAGCTGCCATTTTAATGGGTGTTATGTTGGTATCTCTTTGTCTTTTGATTTGAATTTCCCTAATAGCTAGTGATATTGAACATCTTTTCATATGCTTTAGCCATTAGTATTTCTTCCTTGGAGAAATGTCATTTTAGGTCACTTGCCCATTTTGTAAATGGGTTGTTTGTCTTTCTAAGAGTGTAGAATTTCTTTTTATATAAAGAAATCAAAGTGTAGGACTTTTTTATATATAAAGGATATTAGGCTTCTCTCAGATATATGGTTGCCAAATATTTTCTCACATTGAGTAGGCTGCCTTTTACTTTCTTGATAATGTCCTTTGATGTACAAGGGTTTTTAATTTTGAGAAGATCCCATTTACCTAGTTTTTCTTTTGCTGCTCATGCTTTGGGTGTGAAGTTCACTAAACCATTTCCTATTACAAGGTCCTGCAGATGTTTCCCTACATTATCTTCCAAGATCTTCATGGACTTGGCTCTTATATTTAGATCTTTGATCCATCTTGAGTTGATTTTTGTATAAGGTGTGAGATCGTGTTCCTCTCTCACTCTTTTGGATATGGATATCCAGTTCTCCAATCACCATTTATTGAAGAGGCCACTCTCTCCAAACTGAGTGGGTTTGGTGGCCTTGTCGAATATCACATGACTATATATGAGAGGATCTGTATCAGAGCTCTCAGTTTAGTTCCATTGGTCGGTATGTGTATCCTTGTGCCAATATCATGCATTTTTGACCACTGTAGCTGTGTAGTATGTTTTTTCCTTCTTATTTATTTTTTTTTTAATCTTTTTTTTAAAGAGTTAGATTATATAAATATTACACAAAAATTGTAGGGATTCCCAAGTGCCCCACCTCCCACTCCTCCCATAACCTCCCACATAAACATCCTTCATTAGAGTGGCACATCACCTTCAACAGATATATACATATCTTGGGACCTTGCCAGTAAGCTTGGACCATAGTTCACATTGTAGACCACACTGTCTCCCACACAGTTCTGCATGTTATATGGTGATATAAAATGGCCTATATCTGTCATTGCAATATCAGTCAGTATAATTCCCAAGTCCCGAAAAAGCCCCTGTATTATAACTGCTTTTCCCTCTGCTTGCCCTAAAGTATCCGGTGGCCACTGGCTCAAAATTAATGTTATAATTATGTCCATTGTGTGATTTACAATATGTCTATAACAGAATACCAATAAGTCCACTTTAGTCCATAGCTCTTCTCCCAATACTGAGGAGTCTGAGATGGTGATGTCCACTCCACCTCAAAGTGAGAGGGGGCTTATAGCCCTTGGATAAGATGGATGGGATTATCCTGCCTGCAGCTGCCGACTCTCTCCATTCCCTGGGATGGCCATTGTCCATCATCATCTCCCAACTAGGTGTGCAGGGCGAGTCCATTGAGCTATAGAATAGGAATTACAGCTCCACTGAGATTCCAGGCCCAGCTGGCACATGGACAGCCCAAAGATTCCAGTCTCTGGAAGTATACCTACAAACTCCAAAACCCCATATAGGTTTGGATAGAAGGGACAGATGGACCATGTGCAGAGAAATCATATTTGGGACCAACTCTGCCACTCTTAGGAGCAAGGATTCCAAAGTAGGGCCCACTGATATGGCACAAAACTCTGGGGCTATCCACCCTGGTACCTCAGTGTCTCCAGAGCCCTCAGGAGACCTTATGTTTGGGGTGATATCCACATTGGAAGTGTATGAGGTCCTATTGAGTTGTACATAAGCATTACCTCTGACATGACCTCCCGACTCTCTTTGAAGTCTCTTAGCCTTATGAACACATTTGTCTATACATTTTCCCCCTTTTATTTGAGGTCTTTTTCCAAGCGTATTGCCCATTGGCACTTGTTAATAATCCCTCATAGCCAGGGAGGCTCATCCCCGGGAGTCATGTCCCATGCTGGGAGGAAGGTAATGCATTCATATGCTGAGTTTGACTTAGAGAGCGGCCACATTTGAGCAAGAAGGAGGATCTCGGGAGGCAACACTTAGGCACCCCACAAAAATAGGCTAAGATTCAATTTAAAAAGCAAAGGCTCCTAAGCCTAGTCATCAACATCATGGGCCCATCAGTGAATAAACCTCCTTTGCCAGACACTGCCCCTCACTTGGGGGATTGTTGCTACTCCCTTGGAGAATATGGCAGAGGTCTCCAGGATGGGAATTCAGTATTCACCCTGTTATTGTGTGAGTCTCCTCCCACTGTGACAATGTCTGGTGAACATTTGAACATTTTTACATAATTTGTATGTATGCTCAGGTGAACTACCTCCCATGCATCCCCCATCACTGTCATCGCACACCAATGATCCTCCCCTACCCAGGTGTAAACCTTCTGTGATCCAAAGCTCCTTCAAAAATGAAGCAATTACAAGAGCCACAGACAGTTGAAAGGAAAATGAAACCATAATGATAAGTTTAGATATAAGAGATAGAATACATAAAGTTTATAAAAACTAAAAATAAATTAAAATTAAAAGATTGGGATATTAAAAAATGAAAAAAAAATAATTTTTTTTTACATTTTGCCTTTCATCACTGTAATATCAGGCATCCTCTTTGTACCATTGCACCTTCCCCTACTCATTCTCCAGTGTCTCACTATTTTTCATTTTGTGTTCAAAGAAGTTTTATATCACAGCAAAGTCACACACAGAATATAGGAGACTCTCATACTCCCAACATCCACCCCCTTTCCTCCCCTCCATATTAATACATTTTTATAATGAATGGTGCCTTTGCTATAATTGATATACATATAGTGAAACATAGCTATTAAACAAGGTCCATGATTTACACTATGGTTTACATTTTAGACTGTCCTATGTCCATCAGTGTAAGATCATACAGAACTCTTCCACTGCCCATGAAATACTCCCTGTTCAATCTATTCTATTCCTTCCCCCTCCCCCCAGGGCCCATGGCCAACCCCTGGCTTCACTCTTTGGAAGAAAAGATTTATATTTACATCCAATAAGACTGAAGTCTTCACACACTGCTTTGTCTTCCCCTATTAAGAACCACCAATGCTTTTGAGAGACTCCCGATGGTCTATTTTTGAACAAATCGGTCCTCCCAACGATGGGAGTCCAACTCCTTCCCATCAAGTGAGTACATCTAAAACAAAGTTAATAGGAGAGGTGATAGTGGGCATCCTTGACTTGTTCCCAATCTTAGATGGAAACCTTTTAGCATTTCACAACTGAAGATGATGTTAGCTGTGTGTGTTTTCATTTATAACCTTTTCCATGTTAAGAAAGTTTCCTTCTATTCCTACCTTTTGCATTGTGTTTATCAGAAAAGGGTGCTGAATTTTGTCGAATTCTTTTTCTGTGCCTATAGAGATGATCCTGTGATTTTTTTTCCTTTCAATTTGTTTATGTGGGGTATTACATTGATTGATTTTCTTATGTTGATCCATCCTTGCATACCCAGGATGAAACTCACTTGGGCATGTTGTATAATTCATTTGATGTGTTGTTGAATATGATTAGCAAGTATTTTGTTGAGGATTTTAGCATCTAGGTTCATTAGAGAGATTGCTCTTTAGATTTCATTTCTTGTGGCATCTTTGTTTGTCTTTGGAATTAGGGTAATGTTAGCATCATAGAATGAGTTACGCAATGTTCCTTCTACTTCTGTTTTTTGGAAGAGTTTAAGCAGGATTGGTACTGTTTCCAGAATGTTTGGTAGAATTCACCTGTGAAGTGTCTGGACCTGGGCGCTTCTTAGTTGGGAGGTTTTTGATGACTGAGTCTATCTCTTTAATTGTAGTTGGACTGTTGAGTTCATCAATTTCTTCTTTCATCAATGTAGGCTGTTTGTGAGTTTCTAGAAATTTGTCCATTTCCTCTAAATTATCATTCTTGTTGGCATATAATTTTTCAAAATATCCTCTTATGATACTCTTTATTTCTGTGGGGTCAGTAGTGATATCCCATTGCTCATTTCTTATTTTGTGTATTTACATCTTCTCTCTTTTTTTTTCTTTGATAGTCTGGCTAAGGGTTTGTCAATTTTATTGATCTTCTCAACCAAATTATGGGTTCATTTATTTTTTCTAGTGCTTTCATATTTTCTATTTCACTGAGTTCTGCTCAAATCTTTGTATTTTTTGTCTTTCTACTTCCTTTGGGGTTAGCTGGTTGTTGTTTTTCCAATTCCTCCAGGTGTGCATTTAGTTATTCAATTTTAGCTTTTTCTTCCTTTCTGAAATATGCATTTATGGCTATGAATCTCCCTCTCAGTTGAGCTTTTGCTGCATCCCATAGGTTTTGATAAGTTGTGTTGCCATTTTCATTCATTTAAAGTTAGTTACTGATTTCTTTTGTGATTTCCTCCTTGACAAACTGTTTCTAAGAGTGTGTTGTTTAACTTCCATATCTTTGTGACTAATATGCTTTTTTGGCTCTTACTTATTTCTAATTTCATTCCATTGTTGTTAGTAAAATTATCTTGTATAATCTCAATCTTTCTGAATTTATTGAGATTTTTTTCTGTGGCCTAGCATGTGGTTAATCTGGTGGTATGATCCATGTACACTCGAGTAGATTGTATATCCTGCTGAATTTGTAAATACTGTTCTGTATGTGTCTATTAGATCCAAATCCTCTAATGTATTAATTAAAGTCTTTGTTTCTTTATTAATTTTTTGATGAAATATTCTTAGTAATGTTGGTCATGGTGTATTAAATTCCCCCAATATAATTGTAGTGGCTTCTATTTCTCCACTTCTTCCAGTGTGTGCCTCATGTGTTTTGAGGCACACTGGTTAGGTGTATATATGATTATGATTGCGTTTTTCTTCTTGAAATATAGCCCTTTCTATAATATATAGTGTCCTTCTTTGTCTCTTACAATAGTTTTGCTTTTAAAGTCTGTTTGTCTGATATTAGTATAGATACTCCCACACTCTTTTGGTTATTGTTTGCTTGTAAGACTGAGTTCCAGCCATTCTCTTTCAGCTTCCTTTCCCTGAGTCAAAAGTGGGTTTCTTGTAGACAACACATAGATGGGTCATATTTCCTTATCCATTTTGCCAATCTGTGTCTCTTGACTTGTGAGATTAATCCATAACTTTCAGTGTTATTCTCTCAAGGAATTACTTATATTAGCCATATTTTCTTTGTGTTTATGTATGTCCTATGTTATTTGTATTTCTCTTTTTGTCTTTTTATTTGTTCTTACACTCTCCTCCATCCCTCTTTCTCTCCTGCTTTTTCCTTTCAATGTGTGAAACTCCCTTTAGTATTTCTTGAAGGGCAGGTTTCTTATTGGTATACTCTCTTCATTTCATTTATTTGTGAATATTTTGAATTCTCCAACATTTTTGAATACCATATTTTCTGGATATGGAATTCTTGACTGGAAGTTTTTTTCTTTAGTACCTTAAATATGTCATACCACTGCCTTTTTGCCTCCATGGTTTCAGATGAGAAATCAGCACTCAATTATATTGAGCTTCCCTTGTATGTGATGGTTCTATTTTCACTTCCTGCTTTAAGTATTTTTCTCTTTATCTTGAGCATTGAACAGTTTGATGAATATATGTCTTGGAAAATGCCTTTTTGGATTTATACTGTTTGTGGTGTGCTGCACTTCCTGGACTTGTACATCCATTTCTCTCATTAGGTTTGGGAAGTTTTCGGCCATTGTTTCATTCAACACTCCTTCTGTCCCCTTTACCTTCTCTTCTATGTCTGGAATGCCTATAATGCATATGATTGTGCATTTTGTGTTGTCATTCAAATCCCTAAGTCCCTGCTGGATTTTTTCAATATATTTAGCTATCTGTTCTATTATCTGTTTGATTTCAGATGCACTGTCTTCCACATAATTAATTCTTTCTTCTGCCTGTTCAGATCTACTGTTATGTGCTTCCAGTGTCTTTTTGATTTCTTGGATTTTGCCATTCATCACCATTATATCCGTTATTTTTTTTATGTATGTTTACAATTTCCTCAGTATGCTGTCCCAGTGTCTTTTTTATATCTTTAAAATATTCCTTCACTTTATTAAGTTCATCCATGATATTTGTTTGGACAGTTTTCATTAGCTGTTAAATGTTTTGCACCTTTTCCTCATTTTTAATTTGTTTATTGGACTCTGTCTTCTTTTTGTAGTTTGATTTATAATTTTTTGTTGTCCTTTGGTCATCTTTTTATTTTGATTGGTTTATTCAGTTGATTATCTTCTCTCTTTACTCTAAGGTTTTATTTATTTGCTGCTTTTGTGTGTGTGTTAAGTTTTCTCTTTCACACTTTGTTATTCTTATTCTATTATGTTGATGTTGTCTATGTTCCCTTGGATGAAAAAATTAGGCCCCGAGAAAGCAAAAGAGGTAAGAAAAGTAAAATGGTAAAAGTAATAATAATAGTAATTTTTGGAAGAGGAACCATTTAAGATCTTGGTAAATGAATATTTAACTCATGTAAGCAGTGTAGAGTAATAGGAATAAAAAATTGGGGTACAAATAATGAAATGGATAACCAAACAGAGAAAAATATATAGACTGAATTAAAATGCTAGTATGATGAGGAGAGAGGGAAATGAAAAGAAAAGAAAAAAAGAAAAATCTTTAATAAAAGAAAGAAAACAAGATAGATGAGGTAGAAATAAAAAGCAGAAAAATTGGGGACCAAACAAAGAGAGTTGGAATGTAAGAACATCAACAGAAAGCAGAAGATAGAATGATGAGGGAAGGAAAAGTGACAGTATTGGTATACAAAATCAGTATACACAGAAAAGGGGAAAACAAGGAAGAGGTAACACAGTAATGAAGAATTAAGCCAGCAGCACCTTGAAGAATTTATCTCTTCATCCATCTCCCTCAAGATTGTTGCCCCAAAGCCTCCTACTCTGTGGGTTCACAAAACAGCTCATAAGGCAGGATCTTGCCCCCACTCATCCATTTTTTATGAGAGAGATCTGTCTATGCTCCTTTGAAAGAAAAAAATATAGCACCAAAGAAAAGGAAAGAGATAGGAAGACAAAGAGAATAATAGTAATGGTAATAGTAAAAGGTAGGAGAGCAAATGAACAAGACCTAGGAAATTGAAAAATTAACACAAGTAAGAAACACAGAGGAATAAGATTAGGAAAGTGAAATAGAAACAATGAAACAAGAAACAGAATAGAGAAAAAATATATACAATGAATTAAACTGCTGGAATTGTGAGTAAAGGGAAAAAGAAAACAGAAAAGAGAGAAAGTAAAAAGTAAAAAAGTGAAAGTATACAGAGTAAAATGGAAAAAGGGAGAAATGCAAACAAGAAAAATTGGAGACAAAATAAAAGAGGTGGAATCAAAAAACAATGGAAAACAACAGATATAAAGATGAAGGAGTGAAAATAAATAGCATAAGTAGAATATATCAGTAACCAAAGAATAAAAGGAAAAATAAATAAATATAAACAAGCAGAGAAAGAAAGTGAGGGGATACAAAACAAGCAAGAAACAAGACAGAAGCAACTCCTTAAAAACAAAACAAAAAAAAGAGATACAGAATAAAAAATAATAGTAAACCCAGAAATACAGCCTTCTTTCTTAGACCTCTAAGGATCTTCTCAGTCCTGCTGGTATTCCTCAGTCACTCACACAGCAACTTGCCCTCAGCAGGTTTTCAACTAGGTTTTAGTGAATAACTTAAGGGAAATAAAAGATAATGCCTGTTTTAAAAATAAGAGATACAAGGAAAACTAATATAAATAAATGTCTATTAGTTCGTGGTCATAAAGTTTAATCTGGATGCCTGATAACTTGGTGATTTTCTTCTCAAAAATTATCCAGGTATCAAACCAGGGACCTCATATGTGCTAAATGGGAATTCTTCCACTGAGCTATTCCCAGTCTTTGGGTTGATTTGCCTTTCAGAAGTCTATCTGGCTGTTTTCATTCAAGCAGGTTAGATTCCCTGCAGTCAGATGGAGTGGTGCTGAAGGTTGCCTGTCTCTGCCTCCTCACTGATGCAATTCCTCTCTTTACCTATGTTGCTGGGCGTGACCGTGAGCCTGAGGCAATCCCCATCCATTCTCCCTGTTGAGTCAGAGTCCCGTCTGATATTCAAGTGGGGCCCAGCTGGCTAAATTCACCACAAAAAATCACTTTCCACTCTCTCAGACCCCTCTTCCTCACAGCGTCTCTGCTATTATACTCCTGTTTGGAGAAGGGAACCAGGGTCTCCACATATTCTGTCCACCTTGAGGGCTGGGAATGTGTGCCCCTTCCAGCCATTAAGGTAAGCAACTTCCAGTTATTCCTGACTTCCCTGTCTGTCCAGTACCCTCCTAGATGACTCAGAGCACATTTCCATGGATTCAGACATCCGCTCTACTCTCAGTTAGATACAATTCACCAGGAGTTGTACCCTCGGTAATATCCCAGGGGTGGGGAAGTGGCACCCTTCCCAGCAGCTGGGAGGTATAAATAACTCACAATTACTTGTTTCAGCTTCTTTGTGTCTCTGACCCTCACTCTTCTGGGAGTTGGTGAACAGTGTCCTGGTTTGCTGTGCCCCAAAGCATGTCCCCACGGCAGCCTCTGGCTTTTTCTTTGTTGTTTTAGTGAGAGCTAAGTATTATATGTCTAACCTATTGGCCATGTTCCATAGTAACCTCTTTTAATCTCTGTTGTTTCCATAGGGTCAGTGGTAACATCCCCCCTCTCATTTCTGATTTTATTTATTTGGGTCTTCTCTCTCTCTCTCTCTCTCTCTCTCTCTTTTTTATTGTCAATCTAGCTAATGGTTCATCAATTTTGTTGGTTATATTAGTCAGCCAAAGGGGAACAGGTGCAAAGTACCAGAACTCTGTTGGCTTTTAAAAAAGTTATTTATTGGGGTAGAAACTTACAGTCACAATGCCCTAAAGAGTCCAACTCAAGATACCATAAGAGGTACTTTCTCAGTCAAAGCCATTGGTTACTTGTAGGAGAAAGTTGTGAGGGTTCAGCCTTCCTTCTTCCACTGAAGGCTCCATGGTCCCAGCTTCCTCCAATCTCTGCTATACACTGGTATAAGGCTCATTTCTCTTCCGAAGACTCATTTCTTTCTGGGTTCATCTTCTCAGTTCTCTTCACAAAGTCAGCTGTAGACTACCAGGATCATCTCCTTTCCCAGGTTCTCTGCTGTGTCCAATGAGCTGTCTCTCTTCCTCTGCGTTCTTTTCTGTGTGTTTACTTCCACTTGAGCATCTTTTTTATGCTCAGGGGACTGGAACTCAATGCTGAGTTGCACTCTAATGATGTAGTTGGATCAGAGCCCTAATCTTAACATAATTTAATCAGACATCTCAGATGAATCTAATGCAACCAAAGGGTTATCAGGCCAGAAGAACCGACTAGTTTACAAAGTCTATATTTCTTTTTGGAATTCAAAAATAATATGAAACTGCTAAATTGATTTTTTCAAAGAACAAACTTTTGCTTTTGTTGCTTCCCTCTATTGTTTTTTTTGTTCTCAATTTCATTTATTTCTGCTCTGAACTTTACTGTTACTTTCCTTTTGCTTGGATTAGGATTAGTTTCCTGTTCTTTTTCTACTTCTTACAGGTGTCCAGTTAGATCATCAATTTTAGCTTTCTTTCTTAATGTAAGCATTGAGGGCTATAAATTCCCTTCTTGGCACTGCGTTTTTGGTGTCCCATAGGTGTTGATATGTTGTGTTCTCATTTTCATCCATTTCAATATATTTGCTCAATTCTCATGCAATTTCATTTTTGACTCACTGCTTAAGAGTGTGTTGTTTAATATTCATATATTTATGAATTTTCCCTTTTTCCATCTATTATCAATTTCAGCTTTATTCCTTTATGGTCAGAAAAAGTGTTTTGTATAATTTCAATGTTTTAAAATTTATTGAAACTTGTTTTGTGGCCCAACATGTGGTCTACCTTGGAGAAGGATCCATGACCACTTGAAAAGAATGTATAACATGCTGTCTAAGGGTGCAATGCTTTATAGATGTTTGTTAGGTTTTATCAATTTATCATATTATTCAAGATCACTGATGCTTTATTTAGCCTCTGTCCAGATGTTTTATCCAATACTGAAAGTAATGTATTGAACTCTTTAACTATTATTGTAGAGACATCTATTTCTCCCTTCAGGTTTGCCAGTGTGTGTCTTATGTATCTTGGGGCACTGAAGTTAGATGTATATATATTTTGAATAGTTAAATCTTCGTTTTGAATTGCACCTTTTATTAATATATAATGACCTCCTTCATCCCTTATAACAGTTTTGCATTTAAAATCTATTTTGTCTGCTATTAGTATTGCTACCCCAACTCTTTTTTGGTTATTGTTTGCATGGAATATCTTTTTCAAACCTTTCACTTTTAACCTGCTGTGTCCTTACATCTGAGGTAAGTCTCTTGTAGATAACATATAGATGGCTCATTTTTTAAATCCATTCTATCAGTCTGTGTCTTTTTATTGGGTAATTCAAGCCATTAACATTCAATATTACATAACTAAAGGCATTACTTACTTCATCCATTTTGACTTTTGGCTTTCTGTTGTCAGTTTGTACTATCATCTATCTATTTTACACTTTCTAATAATCTTCATTTCTACACACTTTTCCAAGTCTCTTGCCATTGTTTATTCATTTACAGTTGCAGCAGTACCTTTAGTTTCTCTTATAATTCTGGTCTTTTGGTAACATATTCTATCAGTTTTTATTCATCTGTGAAGAATTTGTACTACGCTTCATTTTTGAAGGAGAGTTTTGCCAGATACAGAATTCTTCACTGGCAATTTTTCTTTTTCAATACCTTAAATATATCATAGCACTTTCTTCTCTCCTCTGTGGTTTCTGATGAGAGGTTGGCACTTAATCTTATTGAGTTTCCCTTGCATGTGATGCCTTGCTTTTCTCCTGCTGCTTCCAAAATCTTCTCTTTATCTCTGATGTTAGTTGCTCTGAATAGTAGGCATCTCCAGATAGGTCTATTCATGTTTATTCTGCTAGTGGTGTGTTATACTTTTTGGGTATTGATATTTATATCTTTCATAAGCTTAGGGAACTTTTCAGTCATTATTTACTCAAACATTCTTTCTGCCTCTTTTCCATATTCTTCTCCATCTGGGACACCAATAATGTGTTTGTTTTTGTTTCTTTTTGTCATTCAATTTCCTGAGACCATATTTCATTTTTTTTATTTGTTTCTCATTCTGTTCTTTTATCTTTTCCAGTTTGGGTGTACTGTCTTCAAAATAACTCACTTTGTCTTCAAGGAACTCAAATCTGCTTTTATGTGCCTCTAAATGTATTTTTAATCTCGTCCATCGTGTCTTTCATTCCCATAAGGTCTGTTACTTTTCTTTACAGAATTTCAAATTGTTCTTTATGCTCTCCCAGTGTCTTCCTAGCATCCTTTATCTCTTTAGTCATATTTTCTTTCAATTCTTTAAATTGATTTAGGAGAGTTGTGTGATTATCATTGATTAATTTTCTTAAATCCTGAATCTCTTCAGGATATTTGGTTTGTTACTTTGCCTGGGCCATCTCTTCCTGTTTCCTATTATGGCTTCTAATTTTTTGCTGAAGTCTAGGTTTCTGATGTGTTGGTGAATTTATCCTGATTGCAATTACTCTTTCTTGACTTTTATTATTTTTCACAGTTCTTTGATATTTGGCTCAAATAATCCTTTCTTTAAAGTTATCCAACTTAAGTTTTCAAAGTCATGCCAAGGACACAATGATTTGGCACAGACTTTCTTCCTTGGGTGTTGTAAAGAGATTTCTATATGCAGTTTTTGTCCATGTAATTTCCAGATCAGTCACCATATGGAGCTCATTCTTTGCATCTTTCCAATGAGGTGTATCTCTCTAAGTTTTCCTTTGTTTTCCTCTAGCTAGAGAAGAGACTCAAAGCAGGCTCCACTGGCCAATTTCATTGAAGGAAAGCCCCCCATCTACCCCTCCCTTTTCCCTTGTAACAGCTGACAGAGAGGAAGATGTCTGCTCCCCTTTGAATGAGCTGAAATGAGCCAGGTGTTTTACCACTGCTGAATATCTCAAGGTGTGGGAGGGGAGCCCTTCCCAGCAGCTGGGAGGATTAGTAACTCACAGTTCGTTGTTTCAGCTTCTTTGACTCTTTGTCTCTCACTCTTTTTGGAGTTCTGTAGCACTATCCTGGTCTGATGATTCCAAAGCATTCTCTAGGGCATCTTTTGGCTCTTTCTCCATGTTTTTTTTGTGAGAGATCTGAACATTATCTCCCTAATCTAATGCCATCTTCCCACAATCCTCTGTTGGAAGGTTTTTGATGACTGATTCCATCTCATTACTTGTGATTTGTCCAAGGCCTTCTATTTTTTCTTTCATGGATTTCAGTTATTCATTTGTTTTTTGAAATTCATCCACTTTAACTTAGTTGTCTAAAATTTTTGCATTAAATTTTTCATAGTATCCTTTTATGATTCTTTTTATTTCTTTGGGGGTAGTGGTGTCCCCTCAACATTTCTGATTTTATTTATTTGCATCTTTTTTATTATTATTAATCTAGGTACACATTTCCCAATTTTATTAATCATATAAAAACAGCTTTTGCTTTTGTTGAATTTATTTTTTATTTCTAAATTTCATTTAATTTTCCTCCACTTTTTTTTGTTTCTTTCTGCTTGCTCTGACATTAGTTTGCTGTTCTTTTCCTTGTTCTTCCGGATAGGCAGGTAGGTCTTTCATTTTAATTCTTCCTTCTTTTTGATTGTAGGCATTTTGGCTTATAAATTTCTATCTCAGTGCTGCCTTTCCTGCATCCCCTAAGTTTTGATATGTTGGGTCCTCATTTTTATCTCTCTGGAGATATTTACTGATTTCCATTGCAATTTCCTCCTTGAACCACTGATTGTTTAAGAATCTGTTGTTTCACTTTATATATTTATGAATTTTCCAATTCTTCTCCCATTATTGATTTCCAGCTTCATTCTGTAGGGATCAGAAAAAGTGCTTTGTATAATTTCAATCTTTCTGAATTCTTTCAGACTTGTTCTTTGAACTATCATGTAATCTATTCTGGAGAATGATACATGAGCACTTGAGAAGAATGTGTATTCTGCCCTTTTGTGTCACAATATTCTGTATATGTCCATTAGGCCTTGTTGTTTTAATGTGTTATTCAAGATCCTTGTTTCTTTATTGATCCTCTGTCTAGATAGTTTATTTATTGCTGAGAGTTGTGTATTGATGTTCCCCACTGTGCTTATAGAATTGTGTGTTTCTCCCCTAGTTTTCCTACTGTTTGTCTCATGTATTTTGCATCATAAATATTTATGATTGTTCTTTTTACTTGATAGAATGACAATTTTATTAATATATATATATTTTTATTTGTCTCTTAAAATACTTTTTCATTTATAGTCTCTCTTGTCTGATTTTAGTATAGGTATCCCAGTTCTTCTTTGTTTGCTTGCATAGAAAATTATTTTCTAACCTTTAACTTGCAACCTATTTGTCATATCTTATTTTTGTTTCACATTTTACCCTTTTAGTTATCCTCACTAATAATCTTCCTTTCTACAATCTCCCAAACCTCTCTTTCCTGATGTTATCCTTTCAAATTTCAGAACTCCCTTTAGTGTTTCTTGAAGTGCAGGACTCTTGTTGATGAATTTTCTCAATTTCTGTTATCTGTGAATACTTAAAATTCTCCCTCATTTTTGAAGGTTGATTTTGCTGGATACATAATTTTTGGCTGGATTTTTTTCCTCTTTCAGCACCTTAACAATTTCATAGCATTGCCTTCTTGCCTCCATGTTTCAAATGAGAAATTAGCACTTAATATTATTGAACATGTCTTATACGTGATGGATCTCTTTTCTCTTGCTGCTTTCATTATTCTCTATTTATATTTGACATTTGACAACCTGATTAGTACATGCTTTGGAGATCTGTTAGGATTTATTCTTTCTGGAAAATGCTGCAGTTTCTGGACATGTACCTCCATATCCTTTATAAGAACTGCGAAATATTCAGCCATTCTTTCCTCAAACACTCCTTCTGCCATTTTTTCCTCTCTTAACTCTTTGGGACACCCATAGTATTTATGTTTTCCTGTTTCATGCTGTCATTTTTCTATTTTTTTCTCTACTTGTTCTTTTCTTTGTGTGATTTTAGATGCCCTACTTTCTAATTTGCTAATTCTTTAATCTGCCTCTTCAAATCTTCTCTTGTATGATTCTAGTGAATATTTCATAATGATTTATTTTATTTTATTTAGTTAATGTTTACAGGGTTTTGTGGACATAATTTCAAATTCACAGAAAATTTGCAAGAATAATGCAAAGAATCCTGGATGCCCTTTAGTCTGATTAATTCTCTCTATCCTCTCCTCACCCCCTCCTTTTTATCTCTCCTTCTCTCTCTTTCTCTCTCTCTGCCTCCCAAAATACTTTATGGCATTTTCTAAATTCAAGAAATTCTCTAACATTAATCCCAGTAAAATAATCATCATCCATTTTATGTGTTATTGGGCTTTCAGTTGCAAGCATGAGCTTTCCCTTCCTCCCTATGTATCTATAACAGGGTGGACTTAGGAATTCTTACGTTGTACTATGTTATAATCTCATACTATCCTTATTTATTTTGAGGCTCAAATTGTCCCATAAGTGGCCAGTAGAAGTCCCTTCAATCTAGTTCCTGTGTCTTTTCAATATTCCTCCATCATTCTTTCCTTTTTTTTTACTTAAGGTATTCTCGGCTCATCTTGTATACGCAGAAACACACACACATACACATACACAAACATACAAATATATGCATTTCTATATGTATATGCTAAAGTATTTTAAAATAAATTACAAACAATAAAGCAGGTCACTTGACTGGAGCATTCAAGATAGAGTCCCTAGGTGTTTTGCTAGTTCCCGATAACTCCCAACCTCAGTGCTACCTCCATATTGCATTTATCCCTACCAACACAAGACTTTTGTTCTCTTTTTCATTTCTTTTTTTAACAAAACACTTTTCATGTTACATATTAATAAAGCATGAATACATTCAAATAGTATAATCAATGGTGTACAGTGTAATTAGATATTTGGGCATTCATCACCTCAGTCTTTCCCAAAGTACTTTATTATTCCAAAAATCGTAATAAACAAATAACTCATCCCCTCTCAAATCTCCCCATGCCTCGCCTGCTGTATATAGATGGTATTCTTTTTCCTTCTCTCTAGTATATTTGTTTTAATTAATTTATTTTTAACAGATATTTGGATTACATATTTTATACAAAAAAATACAGGGATTCCCATGACTCACTCCGCACACCTCCCACATCCTCCCACATAAGCATCCTTCATTATTGTCACACATTCATTGCAGTTATTAAATGCATCTTGGGGCTTTGCCATTCAGCATGGACCATAGTTCACATTATAGTCTACACTCTCTCCCACACAGTTATGCATGTTATGTGATGATATAAAATGGCCTATAGCTGTCATTGCGATGTCACTCAGAGTGATTCCCAAGTCTCAAAAAAGCCCACATATTACAACTATTTTTCCCTCTTTCTACCACCAGAGCCTCCAGTGGCCACTGGCTCCACAGAAATGTTGAAATTTCTTCCATTGCTAGAATCACAATATGTCTATAGCAGAATACCAGTAATTCCACTATAGTTCATAGCTCTCCCACCAATCCTAAGGATTCTGGGGTAGTGACATCCTTTCCACCACTAATTCAGAGGGGGCTTATATCCCAAGGGGAAGATGTTTGGAACTATCCTCCCTGCAGTTACAGACTCTCCATTCCCTGGGATGGCCTTTGCCCATCATCTTCTTTCTGTGAGTTGTACTGGGTGAGTCCAATAAGCTGTAGAGTAGGTTTTGCAACTCAGCTGAGTGTCTGGGGCCAGCTGGCACATGGAGAGCTCAAAGACTCAAGTCTCTGGACAAACACTTACAAACTATAGCACCAAATATTGGTTTAAGTAGAAGGGACAGATGAGCCATGTGCAGGGATGACATATTGAGTCCTACTAGGTCACTCTCAAGAACACAAACTCCAAAGTAGGGCCCACTGGCAAACTCCAGAGCTATCCAACATGACCATAGGACCTCAGTTTCTCCAGAGTCCTCAGAAGCCCCATTATTTGGCATAGTATCCACTTTGAAAATCTGTGAGATCCTGCTGAGATGTGCATAAAAATTACCTCTGGGATGAGCTCCCAGCTCACTTTGAAGTCTCTTAGCCATATAAGCTCATTTGTCTTTAACTTTTCCCCCTTTTATTTGAGGTCTTTTTCCAATCGTATTGCCAATTGGCACTTGTTAATAATCCCTCATTGCCAGGGAGGCTCATCCCCAGGAGTCATGTCCCATGCTGGGAAGAAGGTAATGCATTCATATGCTGAGTTTGGCTTAGAGAGAGGCCACATTTGAGCAAGAAGGAGGGTCTCAGGAGGCAACCCTTAGGCATCCATAACAAGATGCTAAGCATCAATAACAAGAGCAAAAGTTCATTAGCCTAGTCATGAATATCAAGGGCCAATCAGTGGATCATCCTCCTTTGCCAGTCACTGCCCCTGTACTTGGGAGACTTTTGCTGCTCCCTTTAAGAATATGACAGAGTCCTCCAAGAGGGGAATTCAGTATTCTCTAAGTTATTGTGTAAGTCTCCACCAACTGTGAAAATGCCCAGTGAATATTTGAACATTTTTACATACCTTATATGTATGCTCAGGTGAACTTCCTCCCGTGCATCCCCCATCACTAAAAAAACCACACCGATGATCCATGTGCACCCCAGTTGTAACCATTCTGTGAGCCAAAACTTCTTCAAACATAAAGCCATTACAATAGCCAAATACAATTAATAGGGTAATGAAACAATAATGATAAATGTAAACATAAGAAGTTAAATATATAAAAGTTTAAAAATCTAAAAATAAATTAAAATTAAAGAAAAGTATATTTAAAAAAAAGAAAAATATTTAAATTTTTTTTGACATTTTCATCACCACAATATCTGGTGATGTGTCTATAATGTGGCAACTTCCCCCACTCATTTTCAATGTCTCATTTTTCATTTTATTTTCAAGAAATTTTAGGTCACAGCAAAGTCACACACAGGATACAAGAGACTCTCATATAACCAATATCCTCCCCCTTTCTCCCACTCCTGATATTAATACCTTTTTATATCTGGATGATACCTTTATTATAACTGATATACAAATAGTGAAGCATTGCTACTAAACATGGTCAATGGTTTACATTATGGTTTACATTTTAGACCATAAACTTTCATAAATTTTGATGATATTTACCATGTCCTCTGTCCACAATTGTAAGATCATGTAGGACACTTCCAATGCCCACTAATTACCACCTTTTTGATGTATTCTGTTCCTCATTCCAATTCCCCTCAGGGACCAGAGTGGCCCCCTGGTTTCACTACTTGGATGACTAGATTCATAGTTACATGCAACAACACTAATGTCTTGACACACTGGTTTGTCCCCCTTATGAGGAACTGCCCATGTTCTTGAAAGACATTTGTGAACAAATCAGTCCTACCGAGAATGGAAGTCCAACACCTTCCCACTCATTATGTGGGTTTCCACCCACTGATACAACACATTATGACAGAATAATCACTCACAAACTCCCTGGAAGTCTGTTCCAGGTGTGTCTTGTCCCAAATGCCTGTTGATCCCACACCTTATACCAGTAACCCTTCTTTTTCATATTGCCATAAGAACATTCCCAACTTTGTACTTTCAAACACATACCTGCAAATCCCCACTGTTCAACAGGCTCTTCTCCCAACCCTCCCCCATTACCCTGGACTTCCAACCCACCTTTCCCAATTTACTCACCTGTTCAATCCTGCACCATCCACCCAATAATATCACTACCCTGTCAAATCCCTTCAATAAGTGACTGCATAATTTCATCTTAACAAAGTTTATATCCATATATGTGTTGGCTCACAACTTTCTCTTCTCTTTGTATTGGTTGTAAATCTATCTTACAGACAATAGCTCTCTGAGACTGCTCAATTTCCTTAATTTGTATCAGTGAGGTCATATACTGTTAATCCTTCAGTGCCTGGCTTGCTACACTCAACATAAGGTCCTCAAGATTCATCCCTTATATTCCGTATGTTAGCACTTTATTCCTTCTTACAGCTGAATAATATTCTATTGTATACATGTACCACATTTTATGTATCCATTCATCTGTTGATGGAATTCTGGGTTGATTCCAACTTTTGGCAATAGTGAATAAAGATGCTTTGAACATTGGTGTGCATATATCTGTTCTTTTCTTTCTTTTCATTTCTTCTGGGTATATACCCAGGAGTGGAACTGCTGGACCATATGGAATTTCTATAGTTAGTTTTTGGAGGAACAGCCAAATTGTCCTCCACAATGGCTAAATCAAACTACATTCCTATTAGCAGTGAATGAGGGTTCCCATTCCTCCACATCCCGTCCAACACATATAGTGTGCTGTTTTTTAATAGGCACGTTCTAATTGTTCTAAGATTGTGTCTCATTGTAGTTTTTTTTGTTTGTTTGTTTTTATTTTTGTTTTTGAGTAAGGCCAGCAATTTATTAAGGTAGGGAGGGAAGAGAAATGGGAGAAAATAACAAATCACAGGTACCCGGTATAGGGTAAAGGGCTGAAAATGGTAGAGAGGGCTGATTTATAGTCTACAATTTCCCATTATTGATTATAAATGCCCAGGTTTTACTTGCATGTTGATCTGCACAGGGGGAACATGGCAAGAGCAGGATGCAGAAGCCACTAGCTTATTAATTACTCACAGAGGGCAACTTCTGGTAAATTCTTTGACTGTTTTTATCAGGCCCTATCCTACAAAATCCCATTTAGCTAAGCTAGTTAAGGCATCCCTTCCCAGATGAGTGTATTGGTGAAGCCCATGAAGGATTTTTCACTGTACTGTTCCTGGCAGGTACACTTGAGTGTCCTTAGCAAGCCACCTATTAGCTTCCAGGGTGAATTCCAGTCTACCTGCCCTGGTTTGTTCATTTGGGGTATACTTTGGAACTTTAAGTACTGGTACACGTGCTAGAAGAAAGACTAAGAGGGTTAACTGGTTTAAGTATATTCATTAAGTACTTAGAAAATGAAGTTTACCAGGACTTTTAACATGTTCAAGGAGAGGGAGGCAAGATGGTGTCAGTTTAGGAGGGCACTCGCTGACTAGCTCCCTGAGGATGGTGGATTGTGGACAGGGTCCTGCCCAGGAGTCTGTGCTGTGGGCTCACGGAGTGAGAAGCTTGAGACATCTGTCTGCAGGCAGATCGACGCTGTGGACTGATCGGTAGAGATTTGTGAGTTTAAAGCCTGCCTGTAGTGGTTCACACAGAAGGCTGAGCCCCACCCTAAAGGAAAAAGGCTGGTTTGAGCTGCAACTCCTGCCCAGCAACCCAATGACAGGGCCCGGTGAGAGGCAGCATTCTCCTGGAGTGGGAGGGCTCTGGCAAAGGGGTGAGAGAGCTTTTCCCTCTGTGGATTTGGCTGTCTGGAACTCCTTGCAGCTTGGGTGAACAAAATAGCTGGGTTGAATCAACACCAGGCAGAGGGGAGGGGTAAAACTGCTGAGGAAGCTGATTTACCTAGCTGCCCAGGGATAAGCACTAAACCCCACCAAGCCAGGGAAAGGGAGCATTCTCCAAGAGAAGGAGGGTTCAGACAGAAGGCGGAGAGGGGATTCTTTACCAGTGATTTGGTTGCCTGGACCCCCTCATAGATTAGGGGAGCAGATAAGCCAGATTGAAGTGCGCCAAGCTGAGGGGAGAGGAGAATCTGCTGAGGAAATCTGATTTACCCAGCAGAGTGGTGACTCTGAGGCTTGGCTCAAGAGGGAGCAGAGACAGCCATTTTTAGCATTCTGCACTGACCAGCATCAGAGCTTCAGCTCCCATGTGGAGGCCAAGAAGTGGGAAGTGCTTGATTAGTTTCCACAAGCCTAGTTAGGGTCT
>JAQZBX010010382.1:0-44412 GCA_029593785.1 Cabassous unicinctus | reverse complement strand
ACATATGTTTTCTCTACTATTTACCCTCACATAACCTACCACATCTAGCTTGAGTTCTTGTATTATCGGGGACCCAATAAATGTTAAAATGAAATAAGCATGGCCAATTAAATATTTTACAATGATAGTCCCTACTGCTTCTTCACCACCATCTTACTACTATGGCTCCTAGGAGTTTGGATACTTGATACCAAAAATTAGGCCTCTAAAGTCCCAAAAGGCGTTATGTCATTCAGTAGTATAGGAACAGAAGAGAATTCCAGAATTGGGCTCTTGTCTTCAAGGAGCTTTTAGTTAGAATGCAGGTTAGAACCAGGCTGTAAGAACGGAAAGAAACTTCCATGCCCCATCCCACATAACATTAAGAAATGGCATTGGCTTAGGGATTAAAAGTATACAAAGCAAAATAATAGTTATGCATTATTTAATGGTAAAAACATCCATAGAAAGTCACTATTATTAGCCTCATTTTACCAGTCAGAAAACTGATATTCAGAGAGGTTAAATAACTATGCAAGGCCACAAAGCCAATAAGTGACCACATTGGGGTTCAATGAAGCTCAAGTATCTTAATGATGCAAACCATGCACCTGCACCTTCTATTACTGTGTGGCTTCACAAAGCACCAGTGCATGTCCCAAGGAACCTGGAGGAGACTGGAGTAGCAAAACCATGACACTGTTTCCAGAATATTCACCAGACCTTCACCCGGATGATTTTCTCTCATGGGCTAACCACTAACAACCACCCTGCCCTCCCGGTCTAGCTCCAGGGAGGTCCAGCAGAGGCAGAGGTTTGCCCATCCAGAGCAGGGTGCTCAGACAGATACTCCTACAACTTACCAAGTCCTAGCAGTAAAAATTATGTAGGTATTAATTAGTAGCAGGGTACACATAACAATAATGATCCAAATGATGATTCAAAGGATTAAAATTTATCTTATTTTATTTTTGCTTGGTTCTATTGTCTTGGATTATATTTCTCATTGCAGGAAGTAAATTAATATTTTGCCATTGGTCAGGTATGATCGTTTGTTATGCAAATGATCATTAATTCTAGGAAAAATATATGGTTAACAAAAGATCAAAAAGATGGGAGGAGTCTTGATGTAACTATAATTCTTTCAGAGAGTGAGTACTGCAACACTCATGATCAGAAAGTTCACTAAGACAGGTTGGAACAAGTACTAGGTTTCTTATTTCAAACTCTCTCTCAACTTGTCTAATGTTTTGTTCTCTCTCATTTACATCATGCCTAACCAGGGCATATCTTCAATTATTAAGGCACACTACACTAGGCCATAGATAACCTTCCACCTGAAGACCACACACAATTTGAAGTTTCATCATTAGATAAGAAAAAAAGCCAGGGAGTGTGGTCAAACACACAAAGACCATCAGTTGCTCTCTTCTCTGCCTTAGATTTACTCGACATCTTAAAGATTATCTCCTTCTGCTTTTCCTTCAACATTTATTCTCCCTGTTCTGTAGAAATTCAACAAGAAAGCTGTTTTAAGGAAGAACATTTGCTGTTTATACCACCCTGTTGTAAACAATTCATGTCACTGTTGATGTGATGTCATATCTATAGCAAAGCTAGATGTAAAGAAAATCCCCACACAGTGGAGAACATATTTGAGTAAACTGTAAGAGACAATACATTTTGGGTAACAACACCAAGAGAGTGTCTGCTTCTCTACTCAATATCTTTCATACCTTAGAAAATTGATTTAAATTGTTTTACCTATATTATCTTTTATTTTCAGTCAAAATTTTAAAGTAGAATACATCCACAAAAAAGAATTTTTGCTTTACAAAATTTTTGTTAGAAAGCTAACCATCAGGAAAAATGGACCTGGACATGAAAGGTGCTGCTATCTCTTTGGCCAAACCCCACACTTCTGCCTTTTGGTTACATTTTTAGGTTCTTAGACTATATATATATTTTCCTGACACAAGTGTAAATGTATCCAAGCATATTTGAAATGTGTGAATGTTTAACACTAACAGCTCCTGCCAACTGCAATCCATAAGGCAATGCATATTTCAGCATGTATTTGAGCACTTTCTTAATAGTATAAAAATAAAAGAAAATCAAAGTCACTGAAAGAGACACCTTCTTATTTTCCACATATTGGCAAATGTCTTGTGCACTTGGGTATTTTAGATTCCAACTACACAGAGTGAAGACTGATACAAATGGATGATTTTTTCTTGAAACTTAGTCTGCTTCCTGGTATTGATTAATCACTGTGAAGTTGAGGAGAAGCCCTGAATTAGAAATAAGAAGATTCATGTTTTCATAGTAGCCTAGCTATCAGTTATTTCCTGCGTGAGCCTGCCACCTGATAACTTGGCTGTACTACAATTTTCTCCTCTCATCAGTGGGGGTCTATCATAGTGTACCTCTAATCTTAGGAAAGCCCCATGGCATGAAAATAGATATTGTTGTGTTTTTAATTTATTTGTACTGTTTTTATCAATAGATGAACTATAGAAAGCCACTTAAAATGTTAAGTTTTATGGAAAATAGTTTTATTAAGTAGCACAAATTGCATTTGAATGAAAAATTTAAATTAAGATAAAATTGGCTTTCTTACCATAATTATTTACTTTTTGATTTTTGCACTTTATGGTTTGAGTCAAAATTAGAAAAAGAACCATGTGATCATTCTTCTGTCAGTGACTATTCAAAAAAAACCTGTAATTCTTATAACAGTGTTTCTATATTCACCAGACTAGAGCCTGTTGCATAGTTACAATTTGACTTAAAAGTACATAGAACTATTTGAATTCAGCCTTTCAAAAAATGTAGTTCTCATTATCTTTTGCAACCATTGATGAGTTAGGTGAGTGTATCTGACTACAAAATGTCAGCCGATGCACAAAATAATCAAATAAGTACAGAATATAAAGATTTTTGTGTAAAATAGGAGGAGTTTACTCACTCATCAAAATGTTTATCAAGAGATGCTTCGGTGAGTTTGTGAAGTATTTTCATTTGAATTGTCATAACTTTCAACCATCCCTGACTCCCACAGCTAATCATCGGGCAAAAAGAAAGTCAAGGAAAAGTTGTGAATACAGTTGTGGTTATAATTTTAAAAGTATTATAAATAATTTAAATTATTAAAAATGGAGTCATTATAAATGGAGTCTGTCCATTTTTGGTTGTGTTTGTTTCAGTTTCATATAAGGCTATTATTAGAAAGTTGGATTTTAGAGTTTCCCTAAAACTCTTCCATGCGGTTCCCATTTCCCTGTTCTTATCTGGGTAAAGATTAGTAGCCTGCCTTTGTTAGAAAAATCAAATTTCCTAGAGTGGATAAAGAAATAGACAATTTTATTCAAAATACTGTACATTTTTAAGCATACTAGGAAAATCATGGAACCTCTCAGGATATAAACCACCTCCTCTAACTGCAGGCAGAAGAGAAAAAAATAGATTATTCTAGTGCAAAAGTCTATATCACTTTGATACACTGTGAAGTATACAGTGGGTACTGACAGAAAGTACTTATTAATGGTCAAGGCAACCTGCTTACCTAGAAAAGGTTTAGAACTATACAAGTTAATACTAGAAAAAATGAAAAACATGATCATATGGTATATTAGTCAGCCAAAGGGATGCTGATGCAAAATACCAGAAATCGGTTGGTTTTTATAAAGGGTATTTATTTGGGGTAGAAGCTTACAGTTACCAGGCCATAAGGCATAAATTACTTCCTTCACCAAAGTTTACTGCCACATGTTGGAGCAAGATGGCTGCCGACATCTGCGAGGGTTCAGGCTTCTGGGTTCCTCTCTTCCCAGGGCTCTGTTTCTCTCTGGGCTGAGCTAACTCTGTTTCCTCCACAAGGTCAGCTGTAGACAATGAGGCTCTCTAGGCTTTGCCTCTCTCCACATGACCAGCTGTGAACTGTCAGGCGAACTGCTGGTCTCTTTTCCCGGAGCCTTCTCTCTTTCCTCACGACCAAGCTCTTGGGCTCCAGCATTAAAACTCAGCTTCAGAACTCCAACTTAAAAACTCCAATTCTGTCCTTTGCCATGTCTTTTATCTTTGATTCCCCACCCACCAAGGGGCAGGGCTCAAAACCCTATTGACATGGCCCAATCAAAGCCCTAATTTTAATTTAATCACGCCCAGAGGAACAGACCAGTTTACAAGCATAATCCATATCTATTTTTGGAATTCCTAACTATATCAAACTGCCACATATGGAATACTAAAAAAATAGCTTTACTCCACTAAATGACATATGTCTCTAAAAAAACTGGATAGAAATTTTTTACTATATAATTAAAAACAAATATTTAGAAATGTAGTAAATGTTCTTCATTAAAATATTTTCATTCAAATTCATTTTAATAGAAAACTATTAAGAAAGTTTTAAGTCGTAAATATTCCCAACAAAATTGGCTAAATGGAGACTACTAATATTGATATGGACTTTGTTTTTAGGGGCAAGTGGTATGAAAAAGGCATGGAATACTCATACCAAATTATTCTAGCAGAAAGAAATTTAATTATCCAAATGAATGCTTTTGAATCACATTTCATTTCTGGCAGAAAGCATAATAGAAATACTTTAAAATAAATATCCTTAAATTGCTAAGAATTCCTCAAATATGTCATTGATTGATTCCTTTGCAGATACGTAATATCATAATTACATATTAAAAAGGAATGTATAAAAGCATCATGGATTCAGGTTGATATTGTGTACTTAGGCAAATTCTACTCACATCATTAATATCTGGTTCTCGCATGTTACAGGGTTCAGAAAAATTTAGAGTTGGACAAGAACTTTCATTCATCTCATGTAACTTTCTCTTCCAGTTGTATAGATTAAAAATTAAATTTACTCTTTAATAGGAACTTCTTCCTTTCATGGTTATTCATCTCTTCATGTATGATATTTTTCCTTCCACATAGGCTGTGAGGTTAAATGAAGCTTATTCCAATACTTTTCTTTTTTTTCAAAGATTTATTTTATTTTTATTTATTTATCCCCCCCTTGCTGCTTGTGCTGTGTCCATTTGCTGTGCATTTTTCTGCATCTGCTTGTCTCCTTTTGTTGTGTCATCTTGCTGCGTCAGCTCACCAGGAGGCCCCGGGAATCAAACCCAGGGCTTACCATATGGTAAACAGGAGCCCAACCATTTAAACCACATCCGCTTCCCCTTCCAATACTTTTTATCTTAATAGATAATAAAATCTATCCAAATATGACACAAAGTCATTGATTTTTCTATTAGTCAATTTTTTGGGAGATGGTAAATAATAGCCCCTTCCATTTTATCTCATTGAGCTATTCTGTCTTTTCTAATTCAAATACTTCAATCTCAAAAATGAATCAATTTTGCAAGTTACAGTGAAAACAAAAATCCACAATGCTTAAACCTGATGCAATCAACAGAAACCCCCAGCATTAAAGTAACTTCAATGTTTTTTTTGATGCTGACATCACACACCTGAGCATCAAGGACACAATCACAAAAGACCCTAACTAATAACCAGGAAAGTCCTGACATTGAAAAGATAAGTTCTAAACAGATACTATTTGAGACTTTATCACTGAATTTTTAATTCTGTTGCATTTTTGATAAACTCATCCCTTCTAACAACTTGCCTAGAAGGAGTGACTACTACATGGACAAAGCACTTACATACGTCAACATGAAAATTACAAGAGGAAAAAGGATTAAGAGATTTCAACATTTAATTGAAAAATATTAATAAAAGTCTTCTTTCTTTTAAGTAGTTCCCTTCTCTCCTTGGGGGATAAATGTCCTTTTCATATGCCATATAACCTTTAAATATATGCATTTTTCATTTCACAGAATGCACTAAAAAGCAGATTGTCTCTGTGATTCACCTAATTGTATTCTAGTTTCTGTCCACATTCCCATGAAATTACTGAGGTACAATTGTTTAAGCCAAAAGAATTTCACTGCCTGAAAAGTAATAAAAGACATCCAGGCATGATTAGGGTTCAAATATTTGACTGTTCTCTCCTAGAATGTTAATCTCACCTCATTTTAACATGAGCAACAACCCTACGGGTTCTTGAGATGGAAATGATTTCACAATCCCAAGGACAGAAGTGGGAGAAGGGAGGAGAGAGAAGTCAGGTTTGATTTCAATAGACAATATGAGCTGTTGCCATTCTATGAATTTTGACATTGCCCCAGAATGAGGGAAGGAGCCTGTTCAAAGCCTGCCCAGACAAAGCAATATTTAATATTTAATTTCCTAAGGCAAAAGCTCCAGGTCCCAAAGCTCCAGGAAGGCTAATGGTCCACTCCTATAAGGAAAGCAAATGCCAAAATCAGAACTAATTTGGCTGCAAAATACAAGCAATTTCTTCAGGGGTTATTTATAAATGCAAGGTTTTTGTTACGGGTTTTTTTGAAACAGAAACAGAAAAATGCAGCATGCCTAGTTTTTAAATTATGAAGATATGAAATTATCTACATATTTATACGCCATGATAAGGTACTAACAGACATTTTGTTTTTTATATAGATGTTAACGAGCCAAATGAATTTGTGTTATTTTTCTAAGTAAACAACGGATTTAAGTGAAACGTAACAATTTTTCACATTTTCTAAAATTGATATAAATGCTTTGTATATAAAATAATTTAAAATGTGTATGTAAAATCTATGTAACACCCATTTTTTTAAATTCTTAAATATTCCTTAAAATAGCGAAGCACATATAAAGTTAACATGGAGTAGTGATATAAATGTATTAAACTAGTATAAAGTCTGAAATACAGTCCCCATAAATCATAGAGCCTAACATGTTTATTCCATGGACTGTATAATGTCCTTTTGCATATAATCACAGGCAGAGATTCTCTCCTTCTGTAAAACAGAAAGCCTAACAAGCAGATGTTTTCTTTGTCCCCTGATACCAGGACCTAAGAGTGTACTCTTGTACTGCCACTGCCTTTACCAAAGCATAACTGCCTCAGATACCATTACCTCTAAACCACAGAACAGCTGAAGAAAAAAAAAGAAAAAAAAAAACCAATTATTTACTTTTTCTACATTATTTAAATCACATTCCACATGTAGTAGACATAGGCTTCACCTTATTGGTATTACTGAACAGTTCATGGCATTATTGACTTGGAATTTTCAGACATAATAATTGATGAGGCAGCAATCAATCAGATTAGCTGTGCAGAGATCAAAATTGACAGTGAAGGTGGGTAAAAATTCTTATATGACCTTGTAGTTTTTTTTCTTCCCTATAGTTTTTTCCACAGAAGTAGAGAATATGTATTCTACCTGTTTATATTGCAAGTATCAGCCTCACAGAGAATGACTTGGATTTAGAAGTTGTTGACTATCTCCCTGATGGAACTGCTTCTCATAATTAAAAAGTTATTGCTTAAATTAAGGTAAACAATGCACAATCTGAGAATGGCATAAACATGGAGATCATCTGAGAAATTGTTAGGTACTTTAAAAACATTTGGAGCATTTAGTACAATTGCACTAGAGGCTGGGAAAGGGGATGATGGGCAGGGCAAAGAAAAACAAGAAATATTTTGACTTTATAATCTACTGGTAGTCACAGCACAGATACAACTAATTAAGGTACAAGTCTGATTATTACTGACACACATTTGACAAATAAATAAAAAAAACGTGGGTTGGGAGGAAAGGGCTTCCAAAATCAAGAAGGTCTGAAGGAGGCTTTTTGAGGGAAAAAAAGAAGAAAGTGGGTATAAAGGCAATGAGGCGGATGAGTACCTGAACTATTTGGAGGAAAGAATACAATGGACTCGATGTTACTAGCTTGACAGTTGAGAAGGAGAAATGGAGACAAGGCTGGAAAGACAGCAAGAGGGAAATTTAAGGAAAGCTATGAATGTCATGTGATGAAACCTTAATTGTTGTGTGAGACCTGAACTTGGGCAATGGTAAAGGGAAGAGAAAGAAAAGGGGAGATTCAAAGGATTTGTAAAACAAAGTACAATCAATCAAACTTAGCAACTGGTTCAACGAAGGGCTTGAGGAAAGGACTTCTGAACGTTCTAGTTTAGGCCACAGACAGAATGGTGACGTTATTAATTAGAATGATAACTTTATAAGGAATAGCCAGGAAGAGTGGGGTTGGGCATGTGAAATAATCATACATTACATGATGATTAAATATCTGCAGTATATTTATGTGGGGATACCTGACTGAAAATTTAAATTTATTTAAAGAGATCAAGTGTACAGACATTTGAAACCAAGAGAGTGGTTAAGATGGCTCAGTCAGTTAACAAATGATCAACCAAGTCATTATGATCATTATTTAGAGTGACACAAAGATAAACATCATGTAGGCTATGCCCTTAAGGAACTGATATAGAAAAATCACAGATGTAAATAATTATCTAAAATTCATGTAAGTAAATGATGTACAGTATGATAATATGTCATGGGCTTGAGTATGATGACATCCTTTCAACTAGGAGAAATCAACATTTGGGGAGATAAGGGTAAGAGAGCCAAGAATAGCTTGAGCAAAAGCCCAGAAACATAAAAGGTGGTACAACGAAGTATGAGTCGTTTGGTTCTATCTCAGGTCTGTGTGGAAACAGCAGGGAAGATCTCAACTGCCAGGTTAAGAAGCCTGTTTGATTCTCCAGACAACTCGAAGCCTTCTGACTAAGGAACCTTTTATCAGTATATAAATGGATTCGATGGAATGAAGACTGGAGGTAGGCAGTGCCATCCTTACAGTAATCCAGGTCAGAGGTAATGAAAGTTTGACCCAAGGAAGCAGCAGTAAAAATAGGAAGAGGGGACAGATGCAAGATAAATGGCAAAGGCCTTGGCCATTGCGTGTTTGTAGGTAGCAAAGGAAAAGCGTCTTAACTGAATGCTGAATGAAAGGGAGTAACCAAATATACTTATAGAGCTTGGATCTTGAATAAAAGGGAGAATAGTGGTTCAATTAATGTGAAATACTATCCACAGGTTGGAAAAGGTTTGGGAGGGAAGGCAGGATATATCCAGTAACTTAGCAGGAAATCTAGTTGGAAATACTGTATGAAAACACCAGAAAGATGACAAATTGCTGACGCATTTACCAGGGCAAGAGAGTTAGACCATGACATTGACAAGCATGAGCGTTAGAGTGAGTGGGGAGTCAAGAGCACACTCACTGAAAGAATTTTCTCCTACAATTTTTCTCTTCCTTCTGCGTCTTTAGAGTTTCCTCCAGTACTGGGTCGTTCTGTGTAGCATATAAATTTGCCATAATACCATTTCTTTTTTAAAAGCCTCTCATCACCATTACCCTTTAGAGTCAATGTTTGGGAAGAGTTATACTCATTGTCCACCTTTTCATTTCCCATTGCTCCAACTCACCCCCCAACACAGCATGGAAAACATTCTTTTCACCTTCAGTCTTCTTTCTGGGCTTTTCTACTTCTTTCTTTTTTTAAAGGAGGTACCAGTGATTGAACCCAAGACCTGGTATATGCACAGCAGGTGCTCAACCAGTGAGCTACACCCACTCCACTCTACTTGTTCTTTACTATTCTAGGAGTCTTTACTTGGGTCTTTGTAGGACAGCCTCTCTTTCATTCTCAATTCAAATACCAAACACCAAGAGATGACATTCCTGACCATGCCAGCAAAATAGCTATCCCTGCTCAAGCTACTCTATTTACCCTTGTTTTACATTTTTCCATAGAATTTACCACAGTTTTAAATTCTATTATTTATATGTTTTCTAGTTTATTTTCTGTACCTTTCCAACAGCATGCAACTCTATGATAGGTTGGACATAGTCGTTCTTCGTTACTTCTGCATCCTCAGTTCCTCTAACAGTCATAGTAACAGGCAAGAAATAGTCATTGAAAAAAAAAAAAAAACGCAATGAATTTGGCAAAAAAGTAAAACCACAGCAAGACTTAAGACAGGAGGATTGAATGGTCAATTACTTTAAAGATACAAAGGCATTGAGGAAAACAAGGACTAGGTAAAGGTTAAGTGACTTTGGAAAGAACAGTTTTAGTAGGGTCTTGAGAATAGAGACCAGACTGCAAGAGGTGAAAGAGAGGACTGTGATAATCTGAATCTGTGGGATAATCTACGCCTTTACTTTTCTGAGTGTAGGAAGGGATTCAGTGGAAAGAAAACGAATACAGATATTAGACAGGGTCATAATGAACAAAATAACACCCCAGAGAAGGATGGCAGGATAGGGAACAAGTAAGCCAGTTCAGGGGTTCAGACAAGGCAATAAGGGATTTAAGTCTTTCCTTGGGAGTATAAAGGAAGAGAAAACATTTAGTAGAATAAATTAAGAACATATAAATGAAAAAAGAAAAGATACCAAATTGGCCACTTCTATTTTCTTAGTAAAGTAGGAGTTGAGGCTTTAAAAACTCAAACCATAGAGCATGGCATATTATTAAATATATACAATTAGGAATAAAGGAATCTGACCCGAGGTTTTAGCTGATCTTCTCATCTTTATTAAATATAAGGATTTTACTTTATCCTGAAGCCTTCACCACCAAAAAACACAGTGATCCTATTGAAGATAATGATTCTCAAGAAGGGAGAAAATGACTCACAATTTATAGTAAAGCAATATTTTCTCCCAAACCTTCCAAGCACATATTGAATAACACAAATTATTTTCTTTTATTAACTGATAATTAATTTGTATTTTAAGCAGTTATTTTAGAAAGAGATACTTAAAATAAAACATTAAATCAAAATCTAGAGAACTTAAATGCTCACCTAAGATAATCATTTTCATAAATAAAACCATAAAAGAATAACTTTGCATTCAGTAAAAGCCCCCATAGCAAGGAAAATCAGAAATCAAGTGCTGTTCTTCTTGATTTAAAAATGCCCTGTGCTTATTAAATTCACAGAATTAGAAATTGGGAGACAGGTTACCAGCAGCAAGGCTGGGGGTGGGGAATGGGGTACAGAGTTCCTGTTTGGGGTGATGGAGAAGTTTGGTAATGAATTATGGTGAAGACAGCACAACATCGTGAATGTATTTAATACCGCTTCATCTTAGGTTGTATGTATGTTACCAGAATAGAACTGTACAACACAGAGTGAACCCTAAATGTAAACTATTGGCTATAATTAATAATATAAAATTAATGATGATGTTTCATCAATTGTAACACAGGTGCAACACTAATGCAAAATATATAGGGAACACTGAATGTGTCGAGGGGGGTATATGGGACTCATATGGGACTGTACTTGCTACATGATTTTTCTGCAAACCTAGAAGTAATCTAATTAAAAAAAAATAGTCTGTGCTTAAAGTAACTTTATTTTCTCTATATTTTATGTGGCATCCAACATTCCAGTTCTTTTGTTAAGAAATTTTAAAAAGAAACCAGTTTTCAGATAAGTACTCTAGGATTTGCTTGAAGGCTTCTTATAGACAAGTAAACTAAAGCAATATTAATATACTGATAAATAGGTATCAACTTGATCCAGCCCCACATATTCAGGTTTGGGGTTAATGTTCTTTTAATTTTCCCCCCATTGCTTTCGGAAGACCCTATGGCATTCGCTTTTTCCCTCAAAGAAATCTGAGTTAATATTACATTTTTAGAGTAACTTCTGTTTTCATTATTCTTGTTGGTGTTGCTACTGTATTCTTAAAAACATAATAGCATAGATTTATGCTGCAACCCTAGCATTCTCTAACACAGCCAAAAGATGTACTTCCCAATACCAGGGGCAAATTATTTAATAAAGCTCAAGTTTTTTATTTACCAGATAAAGCAATCATTTTATTTCAATTAAAAACCATTAAGGGGAAGCCCATGTGGCTCAAGCAATTGAGCTCCCACATACCACATGGGAAGTCCAGGGTTCAGTTTCTGGTGCCTCCTAGAGAAGTCAAGCAAGAGAGCAAGCTGCATGACAGGCAGGTGCGGTGGAGGTTGATGCAATAAGATGACACAACAAGGAGACAAAGAGGAAAGACAATGAGAGACACAATAAAGCAGGGAGCTGAGGTGGCTAAAGCATTGAATGCCTCTCTCCCACATGGGAGGTCACAGGTTCGGTTTCCAGTGCCTCCTAAAGATGAGTAGACACAGAGAGCACAAAACAAATGGACACATGGAGCAGACAGGGAGCGCAAATGATGGGGGAGGAGGGGTGGAATAAATTAATGAAATAAATCTCTAAAAAAAAACATTAAGGATAAGAAAGTAGTTTTATTATTGTACAACAGCTCTAAGGTAAAAAATAGATCTGTCTTCACAGAGGGAATTCTCAATACAGATTGGGAGGAAAAATAATAACGCAGATTGGGAGGAAAAATAATAACGCCCTGCCTCCAATAGGTTGAAATCTCCATCATCTAAAAGGAGCAGTGCTTCATAGCACTAGGGGAGCACAGTGATGGGCTATTCAGCAGTGAGCAATGGGCTACCTTCCCTATTCTAGAACTCATCCACGAGTCCAGCTAGCTCATTCAGTTAAATTTTCTAAGCCTCAGTTTATTCATATGTTCAATAATGTTAATAATACTTATGATGCTTATCTCTAAGGCTGCTTCTATAGAGCAAATCAGATAATGTATATAAAACAATCTCAAACCTATATAGAGCTATATATTATAGATTCCCTCTTCATCCTTAGAAAAAATAATATGTTACAGTAACCATGGTGAATAGGCTTAGAAATTAAAATCAGTTTCTCAATGTGAAAACAATTTATTAAAGATAATGTCATTGGTTTCACAGCTACCGTGACAACAAAAATATGACAAATAAACCTGGCAGACCCATTTTATATTGAGCCACATAGGGAAATTGCATGGGAAATAAAAATGAGTACTCCAACAATCTAAGTTTCTATCTTATTATCTAGTTTGTTTAGATTGATGAATTTACCTAGACTTAAGCATTTCAAAAAGTAACCTATTCAGGAGACCAGAAATAATTAGGTCTTCCTATTGGCCCAGGTCAATGTTTCTCTCTGGATTTTATTGATTTTATTTTGATTCTTGCAAGCAGATTTTAAAAAATTAAATAATATATATATATATAAGTATGTGTGTGTATGAGTGTTTGTTTGCTCTCCTACTTAGTAAATTAAAAGTCTCTAATAAAACTCCTAGAATTATTGCTGGTTTATATCCAACAAAACAAAGAAAATATTAATCAATATTTTAAAGAAGCATCTTAGTGTATGCTTTAACAACTATTTGAGTCTGTCAAATTATAAGTTAAAATATCAGGAAAATACAGTGTTGAATTTAAATTGAGTCTGTTTTCTCTCCTTCACTAATCCATGCCCGTAGTTATTTGCATATAGTTTTCAACATGTGGACTGAAATATTTGTTATGTCTGCATTTGCAAGGATGAGGTAATAGAGCTCATAAAATAAAGCTCTGCATACATGCAAAAACTAGTTTCACTATTTTGACTGTCTTGACAGTCAATGACAAGGTAAGGCAGTTGAAAGAACAATCAGATTATTTGATTGACTAGAATGGATAGTATAACCTGTTTCCTCCCCCTAGTCCATCCCAATGCCAGATCTCAACTTGATCCAATCTATCAGTCAAACCCATCACATACAAACGAGTTTATACATGTAGACATTGGTAGACATTGGCTTGGGCACTGAATTATTGAGTACCATTCTAAAAGAGAAGAGAACCACCCATACAAAAATTCAGCTTATCATTCAATGTCATTCATAGCCTGCTCTTTCCTTAGAAATGGGCAGGGCTGAAGTGTCTGTCCAATAGCACTTGAAAGGAATCAGATTTCTAATTTGTTTACTAGAATTCTATTTTAGGAATCAAAATATATCATAGTAAAATCTTTCAATATTTACCTTTTGAAAACCCCTGCTCAAACCCATTTATTTCAGACAAATAATCTATTAAAAAGTATTTTTCTCGACTGTCCTAAGTGGAATCAGAAGTATAAGGCAAATTGACTCTCTCTCTCTCTCTCTATCATATATATATACACACACACACACACAGACACATATACATATATATAATATATGTATATGTCTGAATCTTATAAAAGGAATTAATATTTTTAAAATGACACATTTGTGGTGGGTTTTTTAAACTGAGGATTATGACTACCTTAAAATATTATTTCTAGTCAATATTTCTTGATTTTTTTTTTTTTTTTACTTATTATAAGGGGTAGGTAAAATACTTTAATTATTTAAAAATATTTTCTTGTTGCGATACAAAAAGTAATCCAAAACATGTTTTCCAATGCTATAAAAATAAAAATATAGGGGAGCGGATGTAGGTCAGTGGTTGAGCACCTGCTTCCCATGTACGAGGTCCCAAATTCAATCCCTGAGACCACCTAAAAAAATAATAAAATAAAATAAATAGCATAAAAGTATAAGCTTAAAAGCTTATAACATTTTTTTTAAAGATAAGACTTTAAAAAATTGTATGAAAAGATAAAGAATTTCGCGAATAATATTACTTCATATTGGCATCACATTTCATTTTTAAAAAATAAACTTGGTCAGTTTTCAACTGTGTAATCCTGTCCTTGTCAATCAAGACAATAAAAAAAAGGCAAAATAGGATGTACAGGTAAATTGGCTACAGCTGAACTTTGCCTGGTTTCTCCTATACACGTTTTAGTGCAGGTACTAACATCTACAAGCAGGTCAGAGTGTGCAGATGAGGTGCAAGAGAAGGAAGAGGAAAGGAGAAAAAGGAAATGGGGGGGGGTGGTAAGTAAATAAATACTGCCATCAAATGAAATCCAACACTGCATTTTCATGCTTATTAAAGAAAGTAAGTGAAACAGAATAAGGAAGAAAAAAATGCTAATTTCAAAAATTCATCATGCAGGATCATCTTGTTTTACTAAAATAGTGATTCATTGCTGTTTTGTTTTTTTTTTTAAGGAAAAATAAATTATATTCTAGTCAGATTGCCTTAACTGAATTTATTTGTTGATTGTTTAATTTAAACATATCTCAGTGTTTTTATAAGGATAACATTCCTAAAATAAAAAGAGCTCATTTTGTATTGTTTCTTGCAAATAACAGCTGAATAAAACTTTATCACCAATTTTCATTTCAGCGATTTTCCAGATAATAAGAACAACATTTCCAGATGATAAGAACAATAGCAACATGTGCTATCATATCTTTAGCTGAGTCTCATGATACATTGCACCATTCTAATTAAAACACTTCTTAAAATCTGAAGTTTACAAGAAATACTGTCCTAGGTTTAACATCTTGAACACTTTTCTGGGATGAAATTTGCAAAGCATGAAGTCCCATATAGAAATGATTTTTTTCTGGCTGAACATGAAGGATTTTATTTAAATGTCTATAGCTTTCCAAAACTACTATATGCTTACAAATATTAATTCAGTTTCAATGAAAGAGTCATTTTTTTACACTATTGAGTGTATTTTAATACATTATTACACAGAATTGTTTGATGGTGAATGAACTCATAATTGATTTAGAAGCATGTAGTACTGTCTGGTAATGCATGGCTGCAAATATATTAAAGAAATTGCAATTTCAAGAACAAAAGGAAAAATTTAACAAGATTTCACAGAGCCTGAGCAATATTGTTGAAGATGGGTTTCCTCTGAGCAATGCAATCCAAAAGCTGCCAGAAAGAATAAAAGGGCTTTTTCATCATTACATATTATTCAAAATTGACTGAACTGGAATTCATTAATGAAAGCAAAATAGGGGAAATATTCTTTTAAAAATCCATTCTTTGTTTCTAATAGAATCAAAGAATGGGACTAGTAGCACCAATTATTTTACATCTTCCATTGAAAAAACAGAACGCCATTAATTTTGTAAGGAAAGGTCCATACATATTTTGTGAGACACCTACTGAAGTATCTAGTAGGTAAATGAAATGCTTTAATATATTTCTGAATGAATAAAGGAGGGGCAGATAAAGCAATTTTGGTAAAATATTGATAATGGTTGAATCTAGGTCAAGGCTCTGTATGAATTCATTATACTTTTTAATTCTACTTTCATATAAGTCTGAAAATTTTCTTAAAACAAGTAAAATTCCTACAATAATAAATTAGGCTAATTATTTTAAATTTGTAGCTAAATTTAAACCTTTTCCTATATTTGATTCAAACTTCACCAACCAAATGCTATTCATCAATCTTGTAGGTCACTACCAGGAATCTTCCCTAGAGAGAAATAAATGTCTAATAATATAAAGTGTATCTTATCTATAATCCATATAGCTGAACAATTTCAAACCATCAGGTTTCTCCTTCCCCTTCATTGATCATGGCCCTTTCCAATATTTTAGATGAAAGGTGTCCAGAAATAGTTAATAAATTCATATTAGGAGTTTAATTTTTTCAAAAGAAATGTTCCCTGACAAAAATCAATCAAAAAAGCAAAATAAATTTCAGGATAAGTCCTAGGATTAACATAGATTTAACTACATATACAGTAGGTACAATGATCATGAACATCCACAGTGATAGTGTTTAAGTATCAAAAGATTATAAATTCAAAGAATATTAAATGTTGCTCTCTATATTTTATCAAGTACATTTTCTGAGGCAATGAATATTTTTCTGAAAATGGGCAAGCAAAGAATGCCATTTTGGACGATGCATTGTTTGTAAACGCATTAATAGACAGAGAACAGCTTTCCAGTTAGCAATCAAATAGAACACTATTACTTTTAAAGATCATTTGTGAGAAAATATTCTAATCATAATAGAATATCTTTTTTAAAAAGAAATCAGTTTTACTGATACATATTAATACAGCATAAATCCATCCAAAGTGTACAATCAATGTTACAAATTCTCTAATAATGACTGAAGTGATGAATGCACAACTATGTGATTATACCAAACAATAGAATACTTTAAAGCATAGAAGTTGCACACAATATTGTTTATATAGTTTAGAAGGACATAACTTGTAAATCAATTCCAATAGCAAAAGTTTTCCACTTAAACTATTTGAACATCAATAAGGATGACACATATGATATGATATATATGTATCAATATAAATAGTCATGGAAAACCCAGCTATTCATTGAATAATAATAACAAAATAAAATCCCAAACTAACCAAGTATGATATAATCACATTTGAAGTAAACAAAAAATAAAACTAGAAGGACAACAAAAGGAACCTCTTCTCTTTTCTGGTCCTAGAAAAGTATTGTGCTAACTTCTGCTATGATCTGCATATAAACATAGTCTAAGTCACAGTTTCCCAAAGGAATTTTTTTTTTAATGTTTCAGGTTAAATACATTTGGGCAATGTGGGTAGAACCAAGATAGCACAAACATCTTTACTACAAGCTTCTGGAGAACCTATAATATTCAAATTACATCATGAGTCTACAGGAGGAGGATGGGTAAATAGCATTTGACCATGAAAACCCTTTTGTCACAGAACAGAGAGGGTTAGTATGGAATATTACTATTCCATGGGACTCAATCTTGGGGAATATGAGTCTAAATCTCAAAGAAACAAACTGACATAAAAAATGTGCATCATCTAAAAAAAAAAAAACAAGGTTAGCACAACGTCTGGTTTAGCTGTTCCCTTCTCTTAAGAAAGCAAGTTTGTGACATTCTCAGTATCTATTATTTTGTACACAGTATTTTGTAGGAATATTTTGTACACAGAATTTTTGAGGCAACTGTTGTTTTAAAAAACTTGAGCCCTCTTTGATATGAAATAGCAAGGAAAGTAGAGATATTCCGAAAATCTTTTCAAGGCCTATTTTTGAAGCTTTAAATTCATTTGTTATAGTTCAAATACTTACAGCACATAGAGCCTTCTTTGTAAGCAGAACAGCATAGTTATTCATAAAGTAGATTCACCTTAACTTTCAGCTTCTGTAACCATAAGTGCTTTGACGGTGAATAAATCGGAACGCAAAGGCTTTGGTATATTGTACACCTCAATGATCTTAGACATCATTTTCCCAGGTTAGAAGGGGAAAAAGGTCATACATACATTCTATCTGATTCTATTTTGACAGGGGGAAGTGAATTACCAAAACAACAGGCCATGCATATTTAAAGAGGAAGGAAAGCATTCCTTGGGAGTTACAGCTTTAAGTGCTTTCTACACCAGATGTCTTCTTTTTAATGGGTCTTCTTATTTAGGAAATGATAATGAAATTTTCCCAAAGAACAAATGTACATATCACATGGAACAAATGGACCTTACAACATTCTGTGTCATCATCAGCTTAATATAAAGAAAAAAATATTTAAGTAGTAAAAAGTGCTTATAAAAGGCGTAAAAGAAAAGTTGTATGGTAAATGCACATATATAAAGATACGTTTTGGAAGAGCAGATGTATCCAAATAATACAAAGAAAATTTAAGGAGAATAAACCAGTAAAGTTGACATGACAAGAAAAATGGAAGCTAATTCACTCAAACTTGAATTTCTTACTTTCTTTATATGGGAAAATTATTAACATTTTTTAAAACCTTCTAGAAATATCTTTTCTTATCTTTATTACTCAGTGTCTCTCACTTTGAAAATCCTTCTGATTGTAGTCTATTTGTAATGTATAACTCACAGGGAAACACATATACCCAATCACTGAAGGCCAAGGATCTTAAACAGGTCATATTTACAATGAGACTTTGTACCTTCCTCTACCAGTTTTTGGATAAATCATCTTATTTAAAAAGAAATCAATAAAACATATATTTTCAATTGAGCAAAATTTAGTCTAAGGGTAAAAGTAAGGAAACATATTAATATTTTCTGGACAACCCATTTTTTAAAAAACAAGTATCTAGAATACATGTGATGGAAAACTACTGTCTATCTTCACAGGAATCTCCTTTTGGGATCTTCTTGCCCAAACAGCCATGTTTTTACATGTGCTAGTAGATTGGTACACAAATGGGCCCTTGATCTAAAATGGTCAGTTAGGCCCTTTTATTTGAGAAATACTCTGATGGATGAGTTATAAGAAAATATATAAGGCCAGTCTGGGGAGAAGTGAGAGAGAGAACAGTGTGGGGGTAACGATGAGGGCCACAAAAAAAGGTTTGAATCTTGGTGTTGGGCTCACTGAGATCCTGTTGATGGGACAGTGACACATTCTACTTGTTTAATAACAAAGTCCCTTTTTCCAGTTCAACTGGTTGAGGTTGGATTTCTGCTATGTTTGCCAAAGGACTACCAAATAATGCAGTGTAATCCTACACAAACCACTTTAAAAGTGGAAATAACACCTCCTATCTACCTGTCCTGAGTGATGGGATTTAAGTTTCCAGAGCTATATAGGGCAGGGCAGGTGAGTCACCAGGGAGCAAGTACAGCACTGTCAGATGGAGCCAAGTGGAGATATGGGTGCCCCTAGGCATGGACATTTATAGCCACAAGAAGACAAAGCTGTGCACCAGTCACATGTGGGTCAGCAGTGCTTATGTAATCCATGCCTTCTTTGACAAGAGTTTAGATCACATGACCCAAGGTGCTTAAGAAAGCTGTGTCATAACATCCATCCATAAAGGCCACTGAAAACTCTATTTAATGCTAAATGCTCCCCTTAACTCCATCTTAAGATAATGTTTTCCACGAATCTACATTCACCTATTTTTTTTTTTCAACAGAAAACGTGATTTCTTCTATTACACAACATAATAATACTTAGTTAAACAATAATTACTCTTTTGGGAAAAGATGAATGAGTAACTGTTGTGTAAGACTGAAAGTTCATTAGTGTCTAAATGATAAAAGAGATACTAATCTCTCTTCATTAGTCAGGTGAATTTAGTTGCACCTACTAGGAAAGTGTATTCAGACCTTACATGATTTCAAGTATTCATCACTGGAAGATTCTCTGGGTCAACTGAAATATTAGGAAAACATTCATTTAATCATCTTGACAGATTCATGCTTTCATTTTTTATAAAGAATCATTTATAATTTCTATAAAGAATCTAAATGAACCATATTAATTCAGTGATATTCTCGCATTTTAGATTTATGGGAAACTGACACATATAATTGAAAACTTTTTAATATATATAAAGCATTGAGTTAAAATGGCTAATTTTAAATTAAATAATAACATTATGACATACTCTTTTTTATAGTAAAATATCTAGGAGAAAGTATGTCTATGTTTCCAAATGAAGTTGGAATGTAATTTTGAAGTGTGCGGAAAGGAAGTTGCTAGTTTGTGAAGAAAAAAGAGCATGTTTTCTGAAGAAATGTTTGAAAGGCTTACTATGGTTATCTATACATTTGACAGCACATGTCAAAAAAAAGTCCTACATAATTTATATTTTTCATATGAAGTAAGATTAGTTAGTCTTTAACATTTATAAAGCATTTTTGGGTGCTTCATCTAATTTGATCTTCACAATAGCACCATGATTTAATGAGGGCAAATGCTACCTTTAATCATTTTCCAAATCAGCAAACCGATGCTCACAGAAGTTAAACTATTTCCTCAAGAGCCTATAGTAAATGGTAAATGGCAGATCCACAATTCAAATATTTAATTTCTCACTCCAAATTCATTCCTCCAAAAAAGACACATACAATGTTATATATATTTAAGCAGTCAATATGATATTTCTCAGAGTTTTACTTATAAAATAAAGCAAATATAATAATTTAACCAAATTGGGAAAAAATGAAAGACAACTAAAAAGAGTAATAATGGGTATGGTATCCAAAGATAAGTTGGATACTTAAAATATAATGTTCAAGATATTAGAAAGCTAAGAATGCCATTCAATGAACATTTAACTAAATACTTCATGTGCCATGTTCTCAGTAAAATTCTTGGGGCGGAGTTTTGTGATGGTTAGGCTAATGTGTCAACTCAGCCAGGTAACTGTGCCCAGTTGTTTGGTCAAGCAAGCACTGGGCTAATTGTGATACAAGGACAATTATGGGCTTTAGTCATCAGTATGTTTTACTGCATAGATGGCTGATTACTTTTACATGGACCAGGGAGATTGCAGTGAGCAATGAGTGACACTTTATCCAATCAGTTGAATGCCTTAAAAGGAGAAGTGATTTCAGCACTCAGAGAGAATTTCCCAGCTCGTCTTTGGACAGCCATCGTCTCCCGGAAATTCATCAAGAACCTGCATTGGACTTTCATCGGAGCCCCTGGTTTGCAGCCTCCCTGCAGAACCTGGACTTGTGCATCCCCACCATCACATGAGAGAATCTTATAAATCTCACACTATTTACAGATATCTCCTGTTGATTCTGTTTCCCAAAAGAACCCTGACTAATACAAGTGCCAAATGAAAATTCACAGATCTTGATGTCATAGAATTTATGATTTATAGGAAAATCATCCATTAATCAAAAATAAATAAATATATCACTACAAATTGCAGAAGGGTTATAAAGGAAAAGAATAGGATAAAATGAAACAGGGAGAATTTTTCCTGTGAGGAAGTGGAATTTCAGCTGAGTTCTGAAGGGTAAGTAGGGAGTGGACAAGTAAATCCTGGGAATGGGAAAAAATCCAGGCAGAAGAGAACTGAGTAAAAAATAGTTCAGGGGAAGAAGGAGATTCTTACTTTATCTATATAAGCAGAAGGGTTCTAGGTCAAGTGAACAGAAGTTTAACTTGAATTACAAAAACAGAGAGTCATGGCTTCCTAAGACTTGAGACAGATTACAGACCCAGAGCCCCTTGAATGAAGGGAACCAGGACTTCTTGTGGAAGGACCCTGTTACACTGTCAAAAATGTATACTGTTAATCTTTCTCCTAGCCTTCCCCAAAGAGACCTACAGCCTTTTACCAGAATAACTGTGCAGTGGGGAAACGGTAATGATCAGACATCTCAGGGATTATTAGACATTGGCTCAGAAGTGATATTAATTCCAGGAGAGGCAGCCATGCTCTTTGCCATGTGACAGAGAAGCCAAGGACCAAGAATCGCCAACAGCTAGTTTCAGAACACAAGTCTTCGAAAAGAAAGCATCACCTTGATGATGATTTGGACTTTCTTTTAGCCTCAAAACTGTGAGCTAATAAATTTTCATTGTTTAAGCCAGTCCACTGCATCTTCTTGAGCAGCCAAGGAAACTAAAACAGATTTTGATACGAGGAGATTAGGGTGCTGCTATTGCAAATACCAAAAATGTGCAAACAGCTTTGGAATTGGTAATGGGAAGAGAATGGAAGAATTATGAGGAACTTGATGGAAAAAGCCTAGATTGCTTTGAACAGACTGTTGGTAAAAATATGGATGCTAAAGGTACTTCCAATGATTCCTTAGAAGGAAATAGATGAATGCCTTATTGGAAAGTGGAGGCAAGGAGATCCTTTGTTTCTTTAAAGTAGCAGAGAACTTGGCAAAATTGAGTTGTGATGTTGGATGGAAGGCAGAACTATAAAGAAATGAACCTGAATATTTAGCTTAAGAGATTTCCAATCTAAGTGTGGAAAGTGCAGCCTGGTTTCTCCTTGCAGCTTATGGTAAAATGTGAAACGACATGAATATAAGCTGAGAACGGAACTCCTGGGCACAAAGAAACCAGAAATTGGCAGTGTGTAAAATTCCGAGTCTAATCAGATAGTGTGCTCTGAGAGTAGGTCAAGAAGCAGTTCTATCAAAGAACTCCATGAGCTTCCAGACAATGAATCCCTAGAGAATGAGGCTCCATGTGAGGGTTTAACTGAACCTGGAACCAGTCAGCCATTTCAGAGGAAGTCAGGATTGGATACGCAGTTACGCAGCAAGGACCTGTGGAGAGTACTTTTGTCTGATGGTTTGGATTTTATGAACTACATGCAAAAATGGCAACATTTTGGAGTAATGTGCATGAATGGAACCACTGCCAGCCTGAACTGAAAGGGACAGAGAAAGGACAAATTGAAGGAAGAATCAATTCAAGGGCAGAACCGTGGAAGCCAAGGTCTGGACAGAAGAGATCTCCCTGGGCCAAGAGAGACCATTTGTATGGAAAGGGCAGGTCTGCCCCTGTACTTGGAGAGGTGGGACTTCCACTCCTATGTTCAGGGACAGTGCTGCAGTTCCAATGCTTGGAGATGAATAGGTCTATGCCCCGAGGTTTGTGGAGAGAGATTAGCCACCATCCCGATACGTGAAGAGGGTGGAGCTTCACCCAGTGTTCAGGGAGAACATGGCCACTGTGCAATCACTTGGAAGAGGTAGGGCTACCATTCTATCAGGACTGAAGGACAAAACATTAACCCACAAGTATGTTCAGATCTTGAAATCCAAAGGAGTGTGCCTTTCTGGATTTTGGAATTGTTTGGGATCCATGACCCTTATTTTCCTTCTACTTTCTCCCAATGGGAATGTTAATGTTTATCCTTTGTCTGTCCCTCCACTGTGTATTGGAAGCAGATAACTTGTTTCTTATATTTTACAGGTCCACAGAGAAGAACTGTGCTACAGAAGAGAACATACCAATTTTATTTTTTATCCCCCCCTTGCTGCTTGTGCTCGCTGTGTCCATTTGCTGTGCATTCTTGTGTGTCTGCTTGTCTCCCTTTGTTGCATCATCTTACTGCGCCAGCCCACCGTGCCATGCGGGCCATCAGCTCACTGCGCCATGTGCAGTGCGGGCCAGCTTGCCTTCACCAGGAGGCCCTAGGAATCGAACCTGGGACCTCCTGTATGGTAAACAGGAACCCAACCACTTAAGCCACATCTGCTTCCCCCACACCAATTTTGATGAGACCTTGTACTTAGCATTGTTAGTGAAATGACTTAAGGTTTTTGGTATTTTGTGATGTAATTAATGTTTTTTGCATGTAGAAAGAACATGTCTTTTTGGAGTCCAGAGAATGGAATGTGGTAGTTTGGATATGTATATACACCAGAAAAACATGTTCTTAAACTTAATCCATTTCTGTGGGTGTGAACCCACTGTAAGTAGGACTTTTTGATGAGGTTACTTCAGTTAAGGTGTGGCCCACCTCAATCAGAATGTGTCTCAATCCTATTACAGGAGTCCTTTTTAAGTGGAACAAAATTCAGACAGAAAGAGAAAGACATAGGAAGTAGCCAGAAGCTGAAAATTAAATGGAACATGGACGAGAATAGAGACTAGGAGAGGCCACTATGTGCTTTCCCATGTGACAGAGGAGCCAAAGACCAAGGATTGCCAACAACCAGCCCTAGAACATCAGTCTTCAGGAAGAAAGCATTGCTTTGATGACACCTTGATTTTAACTTTCTTTTAGCCTCAAAATAGTGACCTAATAAATGCACAATGTTTAAGCCGACCCATTGCATGGTATTTGCTTGACCAAGGAAACAAAAACATATTAAAGAAGCAAAAAAGAGAAAGTTAAAAAGAAAAACAACAAACAATGGTATGGGCTAGAACACGAAGAGCCTTATTTGAAGAATTTTCTTTTTAATGCCCATTCCAGTGGCATTACACACATCCAGAGCAAGGGCACCGAGTACATTCATACATGACAACTGGACCCTACAAAGCATCAATTTCAACAGAGTTGGCTGTACTCTTAACTTTAGCTCATAATTTTCTTAAGATATATGGATATATTTTATTGCAAAATATCTTTGCTGTGGCATGGATAAGCAGGAGCTGACAAGTTATCTAAAATAGACAGAAGTTAAATAACTTGAAAAGTATGAGATATAAATTCGTTTGAGGAGGAATTATTCCTGCCAGTAACATTTAATTTACTTTTTGGAGTTCCGTTTTTCTTATTTGTAAAATAAAGTATTGGATAAGATCCTGGGCTTCTGATGTGAATTCCAAAAGCTCTGAAACTTAATCAATTTAATAAAAGAAAATTCATCTAGGTTACTAGCCCATGTAAGTGTAATACGCAAATAAATGCATCCTACCATTTTTATATAACTCATTCCCTTCAGGTGTCAACTAATAGGCTTGGATCAATTAATAACTGTAATTGAAGCTGAATATAATTAAGCATTTAATTTTGAGCTGTTCAAGAATAATTCTTCTCAAGTCACATCAAGAAACTAGGGCAAAGTAAAGAATTATTGACAAAAGATGACTAGGAATTACAAATCTTGACCCTGCAGTAATGCATGAGTAAATCAGGTCCATACTCATTATTTAGTACGGGTATCTTGAAGTGGACAGTAGAAAAACAAGGGGACTCATGCATATATAGATTTCTGACTACGAGGTTCACTACTCTAGCTTTATCTTAACAAGATTATCCCTTATACTCTGCAGCTCTGATACCAGGTACATAGTGTCTCGAAATGTATTTTTAGATGTTGTGGCTCAGAATACAAAGTACTTTCATGGCACCTGTTCCCCACCCCTTACACTGGCTATGGGAGATTTTTAAATAAAATACTATATGTATAAGTTGAGGAAAAATGTCATTCAAACACAAGAAATACTTTTTATAATTTGTTCTCTTTAAAAGTAGAAATAGCAATTCAATATTGGAGTGCTCTGCTTTGTTTTTTTTCCTTGTACATGTGAGATGGAGTATTTTGTGATGGGGGGGGGGCTTTTGTTTGCTTTTAGAAACATAAGATAATATCAATTTTGTAATGTGCTGCTTTACTAAACAATATCTAGTGAACACTTTTACACTTTTTAATGACTATCATTCTAGAAAAGAATTTTTAAACCCTGCAAAGTATAATGTTGTATTGGTATACCAAAATTCTTTTAAATGTTCTCTTGGTTTTGTATCTTTATGATGCTTTAAATGAATTCCTATTACAAAAAGTGCTGTGAAGAATATCCTTAAACATGAATCTCTGAACACAATTTAGGACAAATTTCTAGAAGAAAATAGCTAGGCACATGCAAATTTTAAGACCATTCAGACAAATTGAGCAAGAATAGGTGATGTTTCAAGATATTTAAAATATCTGCACAGGAGCTGCTAAACTAGAGAAGGAGCATGTGCTGGCTTACAACGCAAAAAGTCCTAGAGCCTGAGGACCAAATCCATATGTGGGGTCTAAGTCGTAATGTGAAGGTTAGGGAAACAAAGAATTTAATGGTTTTATTTTCTTTTAAAGGGGGATCTTTGGGGGATCATTTTTTTCAAATGTTCTAAAACGTGGCTACATATCAGAACCACCTGAAGTGCCTTTAAAATATACCCATTCTAGGGCCCCAACTGGACATTAAAAAATTAAGTATTTCTGAGTGTGGTGATCAGTGCTATTATAAGTTTCCTAAATGATTCACATGCAGCCAGTCTGGCAATTGTCCATGGACAAGCATTTTGAATCTATCTTTCATTTTGCAGATTAGGAAACTGACTCCACACATATGTTGTTTGCCCAACTCTCTACTTAAATAGGCAGATAGAGACTTAAATCTCAAAATAGAGTTCTTTCCACCATATTACTTATCTCAATTGTTTTCGGTATGGTATACCCATGTGATAAGCATCCATCCACATGATCATTAAATGACTGTGTGAGAGTTAAAGACACTGTAAGAGTTAAAGACTCAGGCAGCGGCCCATCTGCTGGATCAGATATTAGCTCACTGAGTCCTCTGTCTCCCGGCTCAGTATGCCTTGTATCTAATTGTGTTCCCTCTGTGTAACATTTGGGTGATAACAGTAGTATAAGAATAACCCTGCAAATAAAGAACGGCCATGCTTGCTCGCCTGTTTGTCTGGAGCAAACTAAGGGTGCCGGTATGAGCAAACTTCCCTCTCCGCCTAAGTTTTTCTTCCGCTTACCTCCCTTGCGGGCACCCAAGGTGAACGCAACGCACAATGACCAATCAGGAAAGAAATGAATTATTTAATGATATTGATTGCATCATCTCACAAAATGGAATGCATGGCTAATAGATCCTATTTATTGCTAATTACATCTTTCTGTCTTTTTTCCCTTAAGTTTTATTAAAAGTATTAGATGAAATTGCTGAAGTAAAACACTCTTATTCAATTTTGCCTTCAGTCAAAATAAGTCTATGTGACACCAATCTACTAAAATGTGAAAATTTTAATAATTAGCAAGAGAGAATATTTTTATACTGTTTCAGGCAAATGAATATTTAATTATTTTTCCACAAATTATCTTGCCTTAAAATTGTAGAATTAAACTACACACCACTAAAACACTAAGTTCTGTTTTCTTTGTTATTATTCATATTTGCTGAATAAAACTAATGGTACCAAATTACTTTTGGAATAAAGTTATTAATAAATAATAAATGGCTATCTCTATGAAAATCCTTATTAACTTTACATGATGATGTCTATTTCTCAAAAGAATAAGATGTGAGATCTGTTTCTTAGGATCATTAAGACCTATCAACAAAAATGGAGTAGAATTGATTACAATGCATCAAGCATACTGACCTCTCAAAAATATATTAAATAATATTAGGCTATTATTTATAGCAATCCAATGGCTTCTTGTTGCATTTAAAATGAAATCCAAGTCCCTATTGTGGCTGCACAGCCCAGTCTCATCTGTCCATGACTTCTTTTTTGAGCCCATCTTCTGTTGTTTTCCTCCTCCACTACTATGACCTACAACATCCACTTTCTTTTCTTCAGGTCCGTCAAACTCTTCCACACTTTTGGGCCCTGGCAGTAGCCACATCTCCTGGAGCACAATGCTCTTGCTCCAAACATCTACATGGTTCTCCCAGCCTTATGTCACCTTTTCAGAGAGACCGTGCCTGACCGCATTGCCACACAGGAATATTCTACTGTAAAGGATTTTAACTCTCTATAAACAATTGTCATTGCCTAATGTTTGCCTTCTCTTATGTTCTTTCTTCCATGCTTCCTTCCTCCTCTCTTCCCTTTCTCTCTTTCATTCCCCTCACTCCCTAGACTCTAAGCCTCATGCAAACAGAGATTCTGTAATATCAGTGCCTACCACAGTGCCCACCCAACAATAAACAATTTGGGAGAAGAATGAATGGATGAATCTGCACACGAATAAAAAACTGACAAAATGTTCTAGTCAACATTTTGGTTTTTGTAATTTGTGTGAAATAAATCTGTTGCTTTAATTTCTGATGGTAAACCATGAGAAATCCAGCAGCTATGATTAAAGATCATAAAGATCCCATGAGATATGAAAATATGGTTTTCTTAAACAAAACTCAAATTTCAGATGACCCAAATACTTCAGTGGCTATTGTACCAGGAACCACAGGGTCAAAATCTGTAGGCCATCTTCAAACAAGTATGAGACCAATTGCTCATTTATGGCAGTATAATAGTGTCTGTCTATTAGTATTAATTAGGCCCAAGTTAATAGATTGTCAGGAGCTAAGTTTTAACGGGTCTGAAGTCAATGAAAAGTCATTGACTATTCTAACTCTGTTCATTATCAGCCATCAACATGCTGTCTGACATGCCAGCTTGCCAAATTATATTTATTGGTTCAATGCAATCTCCATGTTCCTTGTAGCAAAAGAAAATAGGGATTTATGATAGAGCAATTTAGGAGTAAATCTGTGGATACATTCTAAAGCTTGATCACGCATATCAAACCAAAATTCTTCACCAAATGCCAGATATTTCATCCAATGGAAAATACATTTCTATATCATGGCAGCAATTAATTCGAGGGGAGGTTCTTTTTAAATGGGTAGACAAGGTCACAGGATGAATATATTTACTGATTGGTTTGTTCATATTAGGTACAGCCTTGCCAAATGGTTTAGAATCACAAAAGAGGCTAGGAATTCAATTCAGCATCACCTAGATCTAACGCACAAATCTTACTCCTACAGGAGAGAGCTCATGATAGATTCTTTATCTTAGCCAATTCCTGCCCTCGGATATTCAGACAATTCTCACAGTGGGAGAGAATCCATCACAAGCTCCTGTTGTGTATGAAATCAATTCCCAGAAGTAAGAAGACATCTTTAGTGCCCACACTCTGAAAAGCAGCGAGGATCTTAAAATGTCAGCTGCATGTAAGGCATATCATTAATAGACTTCACTCAAAGTATTTAGAGGTTTAAACAGATCCAATGACTCGCAGCTCTCGCATTAGCTGAAGTACTCTTAAAACTGCTACACACTAAAAGCCTATGACTGTCCTTCAGTGATCTCTGGAATTTTACACTGCATTCCATTTTGAGTTGCACAAAACTCCTGAAAATAATTTTTTATTTTGTATGGGTACAATACATAAAATGTCAAATATGAATTACATTCTGATATTTTAACCTTCCCCTTACTTAAAAACGATGTTGAGATCATTCGATGTATGTACATTTTCAAGTATGTTTTAAAGATAAAATGGTGTTTAATGTGAACAAAAGGGAGAAACATTAGCAAAACAATAAATAAATGATAGGTGTTTTTGTTTTATTTATATATCTAAATATAATATTCCAATGAAAACTATAATTTTGAGTTATTTCATATGTTATTGGCATTAATATTGATTCTTAATATGGATAGTTTGATTGACTAAACGGATATTTACATACTCATGGAGTTTACATTTTAGAAGAATCCTAGCTAAATAAAACAGACATAAAGTAATAACTGTCACACTAAACACTCTCATGCCCCAAACTCCTAACATTTAGATATCTGGCTGAAGAGAAAATAGGAGAAACAGGACTTAAGTGAGAAAAATCATCCATAAACAATAACATTTCTTATAATCTCTATACCCATTGTTTGTGATACCAAATAAATCAATTTACTTGATGTACTTTCCATATTTAAATGAAATTATTTAAACTCTATTCTATATTTGTGGTTTATAGATACAATATTTTTGTTATATGGAGGTTAGAATACCTCAAAAATCAACAGGCCTTTGATGAAATGAAAAAACAACAAACATCCCAATCAAGTACTATGTTTTATGTGGGACCAGTCAGGATATAGTATAAATCACATAACTATTAAAAGAATATTGCACTGTATTAAGAATGTCCATGATAAATAAAAAATTCTAAATAGGCTATAGTAATATTTTCTTGCAAGAGTATGTAATTACAGCAATTATTTTCATTCACACAAGGTCCAGATCTAAAATCATCTTATTCTAAAACAGAAATAATATTAAAATTTAAAATGCATGTCTTCTACTTCCCCACAACCCCAGGTATGTTTCACATGTGAGAAGAATTTTTCCATATAATTTATTTCAATATTTGCTCTCTCCTCAAAGTGTGGTTGTTATTCTTTAAAAGAAAATCTTTAAAATAAAAATCAGCATTTATTTACCTACATATTGAAAAAACAAGTAATTGTTCCAATAGCATAAACTATTAAAATTAGTTTATGACTACATGAAACAGAATTGCTGGTATAAAATTTTAACATACTTCTTCCTCCCTACCTAAAATATGATTAATTAGACAATCCAATATTAGAAATTTTCTTCAGGAAAGACAGTATGGATAGACTATCTTGGAGCTTTTTTTGTTTGTTTGTATGTTTGCACATTTGCAATGAGGGAGAAAATACAAATATTTTAAAGTGTGTCAGATAGAAAACTGCATAGTCAAATGTCCAAAATGAAAAAGGAAAATTCTATAATCTAGGAAAATTAGGAATATTGTTGCTATTTTTATTAAAATTGAAGAGAAGTCTAGCAGCCCAGAAAGTTTCAAAATACAGATTTAAACATATGGATTGTTTTAAATTATTAATCCTTTAAGAGAAAATACAATGCTTAAAGCTACAAAGCTATTTTCATAAATACCTTTAAAAATTACTTCATGTTTTTGGGGGAAAAAAGTTCACCCTTAAGTCTAAGTTATCTTGTCAGTATTCCATTAAAGAGAATTCGCTTGAAGTAAGAGTTTAAGTGCTTGGATAATGTGAAGAACTATTTTTCTGACTAAAGAAAAAAAAAGTGTCATTTAAAAATCACATCCGTTGAATAAACTGTTAAAATCAGTGTGGCTGTGGAGAGATGCTTTTCAACACTGCTGAGTGGTCATGATGCAGGGTAGAGGGGTGGAGTGCAAAGTTTACAACAGGTAACTATTGAGTACCCACCAAGCTTGGTTGTTGGTCCTACATCACTAAGCGGCTCCACTGGGAGCCAGCAAAATTAGGCAAGGTTTTGCAGGGAGCCCTGTTTCAAAGTAGATCCCCAACATATTTTAAATTTCTAAAGTAGTGAGTCACTCTGATTTCATTTCTCTTGTAAAAAGCACCTCGTATGTACATTTTTTGAGTAAGGTTAAGGCCTGATTGTGGATAATTTTTTGTTCTAAGAGAGACAGTGGCTAAAAGAGAGACCTGTTCTTATTGAAGTTGCTTTCTTCATGCAGAGACAGTTGTATCATGGTTAAGAGTACAGGCTGTGGACCTTGCTCCTTTACCTCCCAGCTGTGTGACCTTGAAGACATTACTAATTTATTTGTACTTCAGTTTGCTCATCTACACAACAAGCATGATTATACTTCCTATCTCAAAAAGTTGCTGTGAGGACGGAATGAGAAAATACAGGTCAATCAATTTCTACAGTGTCAGTTTCAGCCACTACCATCAACACAATCATTACCAAAACAGCTTGTAAAGAGAAGTCTCAAAATTGCTCTCAACAAGGCCATGAAGCAGATATAAGAAAAAATAAAATATATGTAAACAGTAAATTGACATTTGGTTTCTTGAAAAAGATGGACAAGATTGATTCACTAACTTTTACCTGGAAAATATATTCAAGTACTTTGAAGTTGACATTTTAAATGTCAGCACCATCATTGGCTTCCAATGCCTTAGTCACCCATCAATCTTATTTGCATTTTTTTTCTCTCCCAAGGAGATGTGAAAGCTGATTTACTTTTATATTATAAGTGTGCTAGGAAAAATTAGATTCTTAATTTAAGATTATTTGCAAATGCAGGATGTCATAAACAGTTTGTATACCACCCCCAAGAAGTGAGGTGATCAATCATTCCCCTGACACATCTGCACCAAGGATTACTTAATCCTGTTAATCAACCACAAGCAGAAAAGTGGGTGAGGTGACCTTCTAGCAAAAAAAAACAACAACTGAAAATTGCATAAACCACTCACACATCTAGGGTAGCATGTTTATGTGCAAATATGCCTTTTGGCATACTTGGAATTGGGGAAACAAATTCTGTACTGTATTTGATTCTCGTCACCCAGAAGGACACAAGACTACATTCTGCAATGCCAAGAAAAGGCAGTCATGTATTCCTCCAAATCCCAACTGATTTTACAGTGTGATTTGGCATTTAAAACTCTGCTGCCATCCATTCCAGCTGCATTGCTGTGAGTGACTGAGAAAACAATTTTCCTACATGCTGAAAGGCACTGTGGATAAAGGCAGCTTTGTTTGGGAAGCGCTAAATGAGAGCTCTGCTAGAAACCATCCTTACTGAATAGTACCTGTTCCAAGACCTGGCTCTCAAATTCAGTCATATAGTCCTGAGAAGGCAAGTAATTTGATTTTATAGAGCTGCTACAATCACCCAAGGTGGCATCTGCTAGACACTAACATAAATATTTGATGGAAGAAAGAAAATAAAGACTGTAGGAGAGTGAGAGGAAAGGGAAAGAAAGGGATAGAAAGAATATACACAAACTCAAAACCAAATAAGTTAAGAGATATCTTAAATAATGATTCAATTACTCATGTTAAGGAGAATCAAAGTGTCTATAAAGAAGATTCTTAGAGTAATGTTGCATTAAAAGGACAATAATAACTATTTCAGAACAATCCCCCATTAAGATTATTTCCCTAAATCTTAATGATAAGATTAATAGGTATACATTAAAAACACTAGTAGCTGGTCATTACATCATCCCTCCAAAAATATCACTAATTTTTCTCTCTTTAAACCATTCAGCATTTCTCTATTACTCTAGAAGATGGACATGTGATCAGTTGGAGCAAATCAGAATAAAGTACCATGAGGTAGAAGTGTTGTACGCTGCAGGAAGCTTGTCTGTTACAGTTTGCAATATATTGCCAAAACTCAGAGAAAAAGCCCAGTGACTAGTAAATTTCAGAGTTGATGGTTTCTCTGATCTTTGGTATTATTCTAGACTCTTTAACCCTTAAATGTGTGCATACCTATCTAGGCATGCAGAAATTAAAATTACTGATTTAACTAAAAATGCAGATTAAATGGGAATCATTCACAATCCTCAATTAGTTCTAAGCAGCTTGCATATGAAATTTGTTTTCACCCTAGGAATATCTGAGTACTCTAGATGTATAATTTTTAAACAAGTAAAATCCATTAAGCCCTTCATAAATTGTTTTGTACTTGATCAAAGCATAACCTAAAAACAGTTACACCCCATTGAGTCTAACTAGATTTTAGGCTACTCAAGTCTAGTTTTTTCATGGAAATAATACCAGTCACTTCAACACCAAGATTAGGTTATGGTATAAAAAACATTCTGTTTCAATGCCATGTATAGGTGAATCAGGCAAAACAAGTTCCATTTTTTATAGAACATAAAAATAGAAAACATGGATTATAACCTCAGTTATAAAAGAAAGGAGTTTCCAAAATACTTTTACCCTGTTTTTTGGTCTGGTCAAAGTTCAGGGACCTAGTTATTGAATCAATTTCAGACCACAAAAAAGCAATGCAATAAAAATAACTTATAAGAAAATTTTAATTTTAATTATTACATGTTCAACTTCTCACAAGCTAAGCTAAGCACAAATGGCTGCCATGGAGTTAGCTGCCTTACATTATTACATAACATCTATAAAACTTATATTATACACTTATTGTTTATGGTTGTTCATGTATGAATGATAAACTTCAATTTTAAAAAGTTAAAAAAAAACAACTCTTTAGCGATAAAATAGTGTGGTACCACCTCACTGAACAAAGGGAGTGAGTGTGAAGTTTTTGGAAGAGCACAGAATCCAGGTTGACCTGGGGTTAACTCCAGCCTGTTCTGTCTTAAGAGTGCTGCAAACTTTAGCAAGTTTCTTAAAATCACTGTGGCTGCGGTTTTCCATACTCTGCACAATGAGCATAATACAACCCTTTTAGCGTTGCCATAAACACACCGAAAAACCAGGACCTAAGGTGGCACAGGCGGTAGGACACCTCTCTCCCACATCGGATATTCCAAGGATCGAATTCCAGTGAAGACAGGAGGAGAAGGATGAGAGGAGGGGGCAGGAAACAGACACAGAGAGTTGCCCAGCGAATGGACACAGAAACAGCAAAAACGGGAGGGAGGGGGGTAAAAATGGTTAAAAGTAAATAAATAAATAAATAAATCCTTAAAAAAATGTATAGGGGAGGAAGATACGGACTATAGCTAGTAGTAATACTTTGACAACGATGCTCTTTCATTATTTGTTAACAAATTGTTTCACAACAATGCAGGGTGCTTGTGGGGGTGTGTGTGATGTGTGGGAGCCCTGTATGATGTTATGCATGTTTATTTTGTAAGATCACAATGTTTACTGAACACTTATAGTATATGTATGTTCATGTATGAATGATATACTTCAATAAATTGTTTTTAAAAAATTCATTAGGTAAGTGTGATACAGCACATCTGATAATGATAGCCACCTAGTAGGTGCTTAATAAATGAAAATTAGGAGGATCAGGAGTTATGACAAAGGCAATATGTTTAATTTCATGGAAATCATGGAGACCGATTACAGCAAAGAAAGGTTTGCAAAGGTGAAATTACTGATGCTCTGGAATCTGATGCTTTGGGTGGGAGTGGGGAAAGAGCTTGGTCAGAGTGTCTCGGGTGCTCCTTGCTTGCCAGTTGGCATGTTATTAGAGACAACATGCTTAAACCATACCTGCCCTGCAGTCATGGTATGAAACACAAGATACACCTGTACTTGTATCGTGTATGCATGACTTCCAGGTACTTCTGCGTTCAAGAACACTTTCACTGTGATCACTTGTCCACAACAGGATGGGGACTAAGAAAGTAGCTGAACTATGGCTCTGATGCAAAAAAATCATACAATCAAAGGCCCATCTGGTCCACATGTAGACTAGGAGCGACATATACACCCATTACCGAGACCCTTAACCAGTCCAGGGCAAAATATGAACAGTTTTAAAAAGGGAAAAAATGATCGAATAATAATACTAATTTAATTTATTTTTGTACTTTTATAGTTATATGTATTTTGTTGTTCTTTGCAGCTCTGAAACTTATCTAGTAACATGGAAAGCTACCCAAAATAACCATGTCTGGAATTCTTAAAATATTTCATTTTGTCCTCTTTACTACTACCATGTTGTAAAAAGTCAACTAATACTGTTAAAATGAAAGCCATCTGGAACATCTTCTAAATCCAATCCCCTTTACAAGGGTAGACAACTTTGTGTGTATCCTTCCCTACCTTTTACTTATATATGTACCTGTGGAAATGTGCAATTTTAAATTTTTATATAAATGAGATCATGTTCTTTTTCCGCGTACTCTTTATATCCAACAATATGTAATGGTTATATTTCTATATCAGTTCATATATCTCTAAAAGTATACAATAAGAAATATAAAGAGCAACTAAAACTATCAGAATAAGAATAGAATATAGAATACAAATCACTATCTTCTGTGAACATGTGAACCAGCTGAGGAAGTAAAGGGCAATCATTTTGACTAAGGAATCACTGACTTTTACCCTTTAATAAAAACAGCTGGATTTGCCTTTGTGATTTTCTTTCTGAATACTCTTGTGCCTGCCTCCTGGATACCATCATTTAAAGACTGGTTACTACTCTTCTTACTCATACCTACAGGAAGCTCATTTGACTTCTGGTGCCTCAACCAGTGATCTACCAGGGCTTATACCTTTTTGTTAAAAACCAAGTGTTTCACCTATCCAAGGTAGATAAGGAAAACTCTTATGATTCAAGCTTTATTATACAAAGACTCCAATACAACCATAACAAAATAAGAGGAAGAACAATTGTGTTAAAGAAAGAGTCAAAGACTGGGTACTATCAAAAGGAGATGAAAACCGAGGATGAACTCTAGCAAGAGATTCCAAGATATCTTTCACCAAGGGCTAACCTCTTCATTTTATCCATGACCAAATCTTATCCTGCTGGGAATCATTACTGTTGGTTACCATGTCATTCATATGTATCACACAGATTTGTAATTATCTGTTTACACTTTTGTTTCCCTTGAGTTTGGGTTCTTTGAAATTAGGGACCATTTAAAATTTATCATTGAATTCCAAGCACATAAACACATATTTTTATGATTTGTTGAAATCTGAGAAACATTTTGGAGGCTAACCAAAAAAAAAAAAAAAAAAAAAATCCACATACAATCTGAACTCTTACCTTGGTCCTCAAAGGCCCAAATAGTAAGGACAGTCATTAATTGTCCACTCTCCCATTAGGTAACTCCAGCCCCTTGTTCATGACTTGCCAGTCACAGGGTCTCAATTCAGTCCCTTAAATTGGCTGGCTGTTTTTTCAGCTCCAGAATCTTACTCAGATGTTCCCTCTGCACAGAATTCTTTTCCCCTGGTTCTTCATGAGACAGATTCATTCATATCATCAGGTCTCTGTTAAATAATCCCTCCTCAGCGCTGATCTCCTGACCAACTCTCCCTCCCCACTGTTCTCCATCAGAGAATTTCTTTCCAGCGCTTATTCTCTATTTCTAACCTGTAATTATTTTGAAGATGAATATTTCTTGTCTAGATTCTCTTCCAGTAGAATGTAAGCTCCATGAAGGAATGAACCTTATTAGCCTTGTTAACAATGAATCAAAAAAAAAAAAGAATCACAAGCACCAAGACCAGAGGCAGAATCGTATTAAGCACATCTAATTTTGAAGCCCTCTGATTGTTTCATTCAATCTAAGGGTAGAATTCAGACTAACCAGATTAATGGTATATATCTTCTTACATCATCACACTCTGCCTCTTTCTCTCTCACTCAACAGGGCTTCTGACTACAACAAGATGGCAGATATTTGCATGCTGCAGTCAAGAAGGGGGTTCTTGTGTGGCTTGGGAAGAGATTATATAGGTTGAAACCCAAGGACTTTTCCTACATTGCTTTAATGTATATTAAATATACATTGTTTCTGAATAAATTAGATAAAGCAATGCAACTAATGAGATCGTGGATTTTTCTATGTTAATCATAAATTAAATTCAATTAATTTCAAATAAAAGATTTGAAACTTCATCTTCTCTAGCACTGTTTCCTTTGTTCACTATTCATTCAACCAAATATTTATTGAGGACCTGCTATATGCCAGGCACTGTGCTAGCTACAAGAAAACAGCCATGAACTGGACAAAGTTCTAGCACCCATGAAGCTTACATTATTGTTGGCAAGCCAGAAGATAAACAAACAAATAGCTAGATAGACTTTTAATATCAGGCCAGATAATAGACCTTTATTGCAATGTCAGGAAATAATAAGATAACTAATGTGGGGCAAAGGGAGAGTAATGGATGCTGCCATTTTTAATTAGGCAGTCAGGGAAGGCTACTCGGAGGAGGTAGCATCTAAGCAAAGACTTGAGTAAATGAGAGGTTGAATCGTGTGGATACTTGGGGCAGGGCACTTTAGGCAGAAGAAGCAGTAAGTGCAAAGGCCCTGAGTCAGGAAGGTGCTGACATGCTCCAGGAGAAGAAAGCAAGGAGGGCTGCAGAGACAGAATAGAGGGCAACATGGTGGGAGGTATGTCCATGAGGCAGCCAGGTGTCTGGCCATGGGGGACTTTGTAAAACTGTGTAGACTTAAGATTTTATACTAAGTGTGATAGAAAGGGAACCCATTTTTTATTGCTGCTGTAAATAGACCACATTTTATGCAGATACAATTATGCTTGGCTTTGAAAGAAAACAGTTATTTTACAAGTTTTAATTTAAATAACCAGATTTTTTTTTTACTGTTCCTATATGATACTTAATAATCCATTGCTTTTTGGCACTGAGTCACAAAGACCCAGTTAAAAATGAACTTCAGATTCTGAATCATCACAAGGAAGATAAAGCAAGATCATCTGTTGCTTAGTAAAAAAGCTTTCCATAAAGTTCAGTCAACACTAGAGGTAGCTATACCATCCTCAACCTAGCAAATATGAAGAGGGTAAAATCTCAGCATTTGAACTGGGAGGAAATAAGACAGAAACATGGAATTGATGGGGGAGATCCAAGATTGCAGAGTAGGGTTAGGTGGGCTGCACTCCTCCTCCCGAAGCAGTAGGAAATAAGGCAGGCTTGCCAAGCATAGGGGAAGCTACGGGGCCATGGGGCAATTGGTGAGATGGCTGGCTAGAGGGTGCCCAGCAGGATATAGGGACAGCCAGCGAGGAATGGCCCAGTCCAGCACCAGGGGAGCAGTGGGCTGTGGGGAGATTGGCAAGGGTGGCTAGTGTGGAGGGGTATAGCCAGATGCTGGTGGCTTGAAAGGGAGGCAGGCTTTTTTTCATATTTTGCTTTTTCTTTTTCTCCTCTTCTGTGTACGTTGGGAGTGGTGGGGCCATGGGGTGAAGGGCAGTCACAGGAGGCCAGCGAGGAAGACCCTAGCCAGACATTGGTGGCCTGATAGGGAGGTCATCTTTTTTTCTCTTTTTTTCTTTCTTTTCCTTTCTTTTCTCCTCTTCCTTTTATTCCTTTCATTTCCTCTTTTTTCTTTTCTTTTTTCTCTTTTTTTTTCTTTTTCAGTCAAACACGGACAATTCTAATATTTAAGAATAAGTGGAACCAAGTGTCAAAGAAGAGCCTTAACACCTAGGCAAACAAAAACAAAATCCTAGGCAAGAGAAAGAAACTGACAGAGTAAGCCCATCAAGATAAGCAAGATAAACAGATGCCTAGACATCAGCAAAAAATTATAAGCCATGCTAACAAACAGGAAGATATGGCCCAGTCAAAGGAACAAATGAAAAAGCTGGAGGAGACACAATATTTGGAACAACTCATCAAAGATGTCCACACAAATCTCCTAAAGTTTCAGAAAGTTAAGTGCCTGGTTGGCAGAATGAAGTAAATATAATGTTTAAAATTATATTTAAGAGATAAAGGATATTAAGACGACACTAGTTGAGCATACAGAAGAAATAGTAAATATACATAAAAAAATAACAGATCTTATGGTAGAAAAATGCACAATAGAATTAAAATATACTAGAATCACACAAAAACAGACTGGAACAGGCAGAGGAAAGAATTAGAGAATTAGAAGATAGGACATTCTAAATCACAAAGATAGAAGAACAGATAGAAAAAAAAAAAATAGAAAAAAATGAGCAGGGAGTCAGGGAATTGAATGACAGCAGGAAACATATGAACGTACACAGTATGAGTGTCCCAGAGGAAGAAGAGAAGGGAAAAGTGGCAGAAGGAATGTTTGAAGAAATAATGGCTGAAAATTTCCCAACTCTTATGGATATATATATATACAGGAACCTCAGCATATTCTAAACAGAATAAATCCTAGCAGACCTACTCCGAGACATATACTAATCAGATTTTCGAATGCCAACAATAAACAGAGAATCCTGAAAGCGTCAATAGAAAAGAGATCCATTATATATACGGAACACTCGATAAGACTGAAGTACGGATTTCTCATCTGAAACCATGGAGGTGAGAAGGCAGGTGGTATAATACAGTAAAGGTGCTGAAAGAGAAAAACTGCCAGCCAAGAATTCTGTATCCAACAAATCTGTCTTCAAAAATGAGGGAGAGATTAATATAGTCACAGATAAACAGAAATTGAGATAATTCCTCAATCCTGCCTTTTAAGAAATACTACACGGTGTTCTGCAGGTTGAAAGGAAAGGACAGGAGAGAGAGGTTTGCGGAAGAGTGTAGAAAGGAAGATTATTAGTAAGGGTAACAAAGGGTAAAAAGAGAAACAAAAATATTATGTGGCATATATAAAGATAAAATGGTTGAAGCAAGTACCACCTGTACAGTAACAACAATGAATGTTAATGGAATATATAAGCATTGCCTAATAAAAGAAAACAGCCCAGTATGCTAAGCCCTTGATCTTAATGTTGCACTTTTGAACCTTATTCCTGCAATAAGGAAACCAAGCCTAATTATAATTAATGCCTAAGTACTTCCTAAAAACCTCCTTGCTACTCAAATGTAGCTTTTCTCTAAACTAAACTCTGCAAATAAATGCACTATCTTCCCCTCAACGTGGGACATGACTCCCTGGCACCAAGAGATATTACCAAGTGTTAAGCAGCAATGCATTTGGAAAAAGACCTTGACCAAAACGGGGCAATAGTAAATAAAACAGTTTTTATGAATAAGAGATTTCAAAGTGAGTTGGAAGGACATTCCAGAGTTAACGCTTATGCAGGTCTCAGGCAGATTTCACAAACTGCCACAGTAAACAAGCCTCAAACAAAAATGCTCCCAAGGGCTCTAGGGACATCCGGACACCGCAGGCAAGCTACACAGAGTCATTAAATCAACAGCCCCTCAGCAGGTCCTACTTTGGAATAGATGCAAATCTATTCCCCCAATATAACATAGTTATTTATAATTCCCCAATCATGATTCTTCCACTCCTTTTACTGGAACCTACAATTTTCAATGTACCTGTTAAATATATTTCGCAGACTTAAATCTTTGGATTGTTCATATGCCAGTTGAGCCCCAAAACCCAGCAGAATTGCAGCCAACGTCTACTGTCCCAATTCTTCAGGCTTGCCTGGACGACTAACAAAAATTTGATGATGGCCAAATCCCATCCCCAAAGCAAGGAGTACCTTCAACTGCAAGCAAAAAAATTTCCTTTCTTCTGTCCCGTAGAAGCTCCCTCTCAGCCTGAAACACTCAGAGTGCACATCATCCCAAATCCCTCAAGGTTGAGGAATGAACAAAGCAGATTTATTGTTATTGTAATCATTATCTTGTGTTAGCAGAGTAACTTGTAATAGTGATATAAAAAATAAAATGAAAATAAATAGAAACTTAAAGAGTTACAAGACAAAGCTCTAAGCAAATAAAGATCATATATAAATATATATATATACTCATATATAAAAGAAATAAAAATATGGGAATGATGATCTTCCTCCAGAGGAATCATGTGAAAACAATCCTCTCCACAGAAATATTTTTTCAAGATACCATCAAATATTTTAAAAGTAGACAGCCAATGTTTCGGTTTATGAGAACTTTGAGTATTGGAGCAACTGAAGGTTTTACATTATTCGTTCTGCTTTGTCTTCTTCCTCTTTCCCTCACTACTGTGTTCTTTATCACAAGAAACTTCATTAGCTCCCATTTTTTTAATTAACCCAAATTCTTTCCCAATTTTGCCCTTCCTTTTTTATTCTAATATATATAGTTATTAATATTAGGCTCGGTTTAGAAGAAAACAAAATTTCCAATGAATAAGTCTAAGCACTTAAATTTATTTTCTACTTGAATCAGATTTTACTTAATCGGATGCAAGTTGGAAATAAAGAACATGTTTTGCTGTGCTTGCATGAAGCACAAAAGTTTGATTAACCATTAACTTTTGATTCTTTAGTTATAACTGTGCCAGAGACATTTTTAACAATACAAAATAAAATAATAAAATATTTACCTAAAGTGAATATATATGGATATATAAATAATATAATGCCTATGTGCAATATACACATATATCCTTGAACTACCACAATGTATTTAAGTTCATTCTGACAAAATACATCTTAAGGTACTAAATTAGATAAAATAATACAAATACCAAGAAAGCCAAATTTGACTAAATTTATTATATTCTCCAAGGGGAAAAAGGATGCCCCTACCCCCATAAAATATTGCTAATTCTTTAAATATTGAGCATCCTTCTCAAACAGTCAATTACAAATTTACAGAAACACAAAGGCAATTTGGCAAACCCAAAGGAATTTGGGTTTGAGAATTCTTTGTAACTGAGTTCCTAGATTTTCCAGATATAGCATGCTATCTCCAAACTACATTTTTAATGAACCATTCAGGTATTGATAGTATCGGACCAATCCCCACACACATTTGTACACAATTTATAATACCTAAAGTGACACAACAAGCTTTCAAATGAATTTCTCACATTCCCATACAAAGCAGAGTGTTGCCAGGAAGGGCTGTGCTACCTGTCTGTTGCTTCCCTATTACCTGGCTACTGCTGCTCTTCCAGCAATTGCCAGGAAGGCTCTAAATATATTTGATTAGTTTCAGGCCTTCATTTTTAACGAGTCATCACCCTCTTAACAGCAGATGATGCCCCCTAGTTCAAATCAATGTGAGTGGCCCTGATTACAATGGGCTGGATTAATGATGAAAAATGTGTCGTCAGTCTAGGGGTCCTTGGACATTTATCACCCAATGGGTCTGCCAATTGGTGGGCTGCCCCTGGCTCATCAGCACAATATCTTTTTGGCTTTAAAGAGATAGTGTTCTTTTCAGATTAATTTAATGGGCCCTGGTAGGTGGGGAGAGGGACATGGAAGACAGTTAATTTGACAGATTTAGGTTCTATACATTCCAGCACTTCTATAACAAGTGTGTTTCTTTATTTTGTATCGTTTTGCATGCAAGTGTATGCAGTTATTAAAAACTATATATGCAAGTCTAAAATTATGTATATTTTATTCTAATTGTTAAATAATAAAATAAAACTAAAATATTTTATTAATATAGAAATAGAACAGATTTAAAATATTTGCCGTTGACAAAAATAGTTTCAGAAAGTTAAGTGCCCGATTGGCAGAATGAAGTAAATATAATGTTTAAAATTATTTTATTATGTTATCTGCTTCTTTTTCCTTGATGTTAATTGTGTTTTTACTGTCAGCTTAGACTTTTTTCTTGAACTGGATCATCAGTGTTTATTTTTTCATCTGGAAGATAGAAAAAAAACCTGTATGGAAGTAATAAGCATTTTTACTTTAAAAAATATTAAATTCATTCTGCTTGAGAGAGCTTAAAAATTAACTGTTGTTTCTATTGAACTCTTTTACTACAACTGGACTTCAGTTGTAGACCTTTCTGTATCTGCAAATGCTTACTCAACATTTCATAGATCAACTTCCTGTACTTGTCCATCTCACCAAATTAATGACATATGGAAAATAAAACAAAAAATGTTCTATGTTTTGTAAGCAAGGTAAATATAATATAAAAAAACTGAAATCACAAATTGTTAATTTGATGACTGTAATAGGGAAAAAGGAGATGCCATGTATGGTTTGTATAGTATCCTGTTTATTTGAATTTAATGAAAATAAAAATAATATACGCACACATACATATACATTAAAAAGGTGGCCAGGCCCTAGAAGGAAACATCACATCTCCCTCATAGGTAGAGATTTGGAAAGAGAGAGATGGTGAGAGAGAGACTCCATGGGAAATTCACTTTAATTTTAATGTCATTTCTGAGGTGGAAAATCCCAAAAAATTCTTCCAGGTTCCATTTTATAATCAATTTCTAACAAATCATAATTACCATGAGAGATGACTTTCTGAAATAAATAAAATACTACAAATCAATCTTTACATTATAATTACTCCTTCATCCAATGTCACGTTTCCAATAACCTAATTCTGCAGTCTTGAGTTTCCTATCATGTCCTGAAAGAAAAAAACCTGTCATTTTACAGGATTTTTTAAAGAACTTAAGTCCTAGACTATGAGTTAATAATTGCAGTTAACCTAATGTTGAGTCCAGAAAAATTGGGAGTTATTTCAGATTAACAAAAAGATCTGTACAAATGATTCACACAAAGAACACATAAACTTGGCAAACAATGAGTTCTTATTAAATAACTGTTGAGTTGCATGAATGAACTCAATTTGCTATAGTCAGTGAAAGAAATCTTAAATATAAACCTATTGCATCCAATCAGAAAAATTTAGCATACAAATGAATCTAGAGTCTAGAGTTGACAGAGAATATGAAAGACAGGGACCACCCTGAGAAAGGAGTTGCCAAGGGTAACTAATAACCACATTAAGTTTGGTCCAAGTGAACTTACATAAAGAACAGCAGGTCCAAGAGCGCAGGACAATTAGATATTAGCAATGACTGGACGAATGATAAGAAGAGAAGTTACAGAGTTCCCCGTACAATTTGGAGGAAAGTTGCAAACTGATAGACTGGATTAAGCTGCCACTGATTTTACCATCAATTCCAACTAAAATATCTATCTATACCACTTAAGATTTTTTGTCTAGGTTGGATGTAAAGCTATAAAAATAAAATCTTTGAATCAGTATTCCATCCTATTGATATTTTTTAAGCTGTCATCTTATATAACAAAAGTCACTCTTTGCTTATGGCTTTTATTTGTTTTTGATCTTGACAGCTGTTTGGAGACAACATAACAATATAAAAATAATCTAATATCTGAAGATGTAGGTTCCTGATTTCCACATTAGGAAAACAGACACATACACATTGGTCAAACGAATAATTCTTAATAGAGCTATTACTCAGTAACCAGAACTACAAAAAAGGAGGGGATGCTTTATTTGTATTCTTTAAAATTTCAATTTATA
>JAQZBX010010381.1:0-44404 GCA_029593785.1 Cabassous unicinctus | reverse complement strand
CAGAACCTGAGTCAGCCTAAGGCTGTGTCCCTCTCTCTCCCCTTTCCAGGAGTGGTAGATCCCTGGAGCCCCCTTTGTCTGTAGTCGCAGGCCCAGAGGCCCGAGAATTCTAAAGAGTGTGGGGGAGGGTGCCGGCAGCAGCCGCCGCTGCTGATTAAAAACTCACGGTTCTGGTTCTGTCGTCGCGATTTCTCTCTTTAGTCCCTCTCTCCTCTTGGTGGTGTGCAGTCTTCCCCTGCTGTCCTAAACCCTAGAAGATCTATTTTGGGTCTGTTTCAGCCTGTTCTCTAGCTATTTTTCTGGAGAAGAGATTCCTGTGTGTTACTAGTCAGCCATCTTCCCGGAAGTCCAGAGATCCTTCTTCTTAAGCCATGGACATCTCTTTAAGATTTCTCTCATCACAGCTGCAGAAAGCAGGTGAGAGAATTTTGTGGAATGTATAAATGGTCACATTTTTAGTAATTCAGAATTACATGGATCTGGTACAAGGGCTAAGGAACAATACAATAATTGCAATAATTGATATATGCAGCTGAAACTTCCTACTGCAGTACAAAAGTTGAAGCTATTGCAGACAGGAAGTCTGGAAGATATTCCTAAGTCTCATATCTGCTTTCCTATTAGGAAATGATTTGTCTAATGTGAGCAAAGGTGACACGTTGCCAGTTGAAGTAAGACAAAGAGGATGTAGTCAGAATCAGCCCAGATACCCTTAGGGCAGAGCAGCACAGTGGGAAGGCATGGTGTTTGGAGTCACACTGGCTTGGGTTCCAATTCCAGCTCCTTCCTTTCTCTCTGAGCCTTCATGTCATCGTCAGCAAATGTTACTGTTTCATAATATGATGTATATGTTATTTTAAGTTAATAATAAGCAGCATTAGTGATAAGAATGATGGGGCATGGTTTCCACACTATGGGCTTTATGTAGTATTAAGTTATTTTTAGGAGAAAGAACTAGAAAGAGCACAGGTTTTTATTTTTGAGAAAGTTGATTGGCATTGAGTCCTAGGACTGCCAGGTATACAAGTTATGACTTTAGTTGCCATACTTAACCCTCTAAGTCTCAGTTTCATTATCTCTAAAGTGGGGCTAGTAAATTGAACCTTGGAAAGCTACACTAGAACATAAACTCCATGAAGACAGATTTATTTTTTCTATTTTATTCTTTGTCATATCCTCAGAGCTGAATGCTGACAGGTAACTCTTTTTATTGCATCATCTTTTGTAACTTTCAATTTGTGTACAATTTAAATATATTAACTAAATTTTAAAAAGGTAATTAAAGATTTAAAAAGGCAAAAGGGCCTTTTCAGGGAGTACGGAATAGGACCTGACCTAGTTAAGCCTATGACAATTGCCTGACACCCTTAATAGTAAGTAGCCCCTTTCCCTGGCCCCTCCCATCTCTTTATTATACATCGGGTCTATGCCTGTGTAAGTGGGCTGGTCCTTAAAAGGAACGTGAAGCATTAAAAAAACCCTGTAAGGTGGCAGGTGACCACACTTGTTTGTGAGCAAAAGCCAGGGTCTGGGTCTCTGCTCCCCATGCTCTGGGTAGGACAAAGCAAAGCTGAAATCTCCATCAGAGGCAAGGGAAGGCTCAGGAAGTCAGGAGCAGTCTGAAGAAATGCCCAGCCCAGGGCATCCTGAGGCTGCCAACACCAGCAAGACAGTCACACTGGGTGGGACCAAATGGAGACATTCCAACTAAAGCAAAGGATTTCAGGAGAATAGCAGGGGAGGGCTGAGAGAGGAACTCTGAACCTTCATGTTCATTTATTACAACTCACCCATGGAGAAAGGCAGAAAGGATTCCCTTTTCTTAAACTGTCCATTCTCCAGAAAATGCTCCGGATTGAACGTGTCAGGGGTGACCCACTCTGCAGGGTCCCTGTGCAGCGCAGTCAGATTGATCAGGATGATGGCTCCCTAGTGAAGACAGCAACGACTCAGGGAAGGCTCGACATGCAGAGCACTCCTGTGCAACAGGCGCGGGTCCTCAGGCTCCAACGATGGACCTGACCACACCCTGAATTTGTCCTGCTATCCCAAACCTACCATCTACTGAGCCCCCATTCCCTCCCCCCATCCCTCCTCCAAGACCCTGCTCTTGGCCATGAGACACTTGACAGAATGTATCATAACTGCCTGTTCAGAATTTTATCAGGGAAGATTGGGAACTCTTGACTGTGTGGTGGATCTCTCTCTACAGGGACAGGTCAGCTTAGGACCTGGGAGGGCATGAATATGCAGCAGTGAGAGACTGGAACAGTCGTCCAGCCAGCACTGTACCAAAATGAACCAGCTGCTCAGTGCAGCAGCTCACAAGGGTAAAAGAAGTCTCATTCATCCCTGTTTCTCCCATTTTTCTCCCCCCCCCCCGCCCATTGCTTCCAATGTTACCATGACCAACCCCCCACACACAAACAGTGGGTTAAAAATAGACTCAGGTAGTACAGTGAAAATCATCACTATCTATCCAATTACACAAGCAAGGAAACCAGAAGACAGCCTTAACGCTTCTCTTATGCTCACTGTGCCTTTTATCAAATCCATCCACAAGAACGGTCAACTTTACTTGCTGAATTTCTCTTGATTCTGTCACCTCCATTTCATGTCCAGTGCTGCCACCCAATACAAGCCATCTTGCTTGTCTCTACTCCTGTAGCATATGCCCAACTCTGCCCCACATCCCCTCTTGCCCCTTTCAATCTGCTAGGCACCTGAAAGCAGAGTGAGCATTGAAAATGATTTTATCCCACACCCACCCACCCACTAACATAAGGAAATGAAATTCTTCCAGAGCTTCCAGTCGCTGTAGGTTAAAGACACACCATCTGAGCCCTGTCTGGGCCATTTCCTCCTCCTCCTGCTCTCCCACTTCAGTGGTCTTCTTTCAGTTTCTCAATGTGCCATGTTTCCACTCATTTCAAGGCCTTTTTAACTACTCTTGGGCTCTTCCTGGAATGTTCTTCCTCCCCATTTGCTCACCGAGCTAACGCTTGGTCACCCTTTAATCCTCAGCTCACACATCACTTCCTCTTGGAAGCCTTCTCAGACTACTCCTGCCCCTACTCCAGCACCAGTTAATCTGCTTCACACGAGCTTCCTTGTTTGTGCACTTATCGTGGCTTAAAATTATGTTCTTGTTTGATTGTTTCCTAGAATTGTTTTGCTCAGGATTGTTTCTCTAGATCTAAGCACATTAGTGCTCAATGAGTAGTTGTTGAATTAATAAAGGACCATAACTACTATTTTTGGGAACTCTGTACATTAAGCAGTACGTTTTAAGTGCTCGACCTACTTGACATCATTCTACCTCCTCATGCACGTTACAGATGAAGAAATTGAAGCTCTGAGAGGTTCAACAGCATAAATAAGGAGAGGAGGCAGAGCCATGTTTGGAGCAATTCTGCCAAAACCCTGGTTCCTCACCTTTCTATCATACAATTAGATTTCTCAGCTCCTGGGCTGAGAAACTTTCACATTTAAAGTTGATGCTAGAATCACTGGTAGGCGTTTGTTGACCTGGGATGGTTCCCTAGAGTCCAAGAAATTGCTAGGAAATAGGAAATGGCACCTGGAATTTTGACCCCAGCTATCACCTGCAAGATGGTCAATCAGTGAGGATATCGGTGAAGGCAACAGCTGCACTTCCTGGCTGTGCAAGGACAGAGACCAAGTAGGGGACAAGCGGTGATCAAGGTGTAAGCAGAAGCTCCTCTGGTTCTGCCACTTGAGGTTGTACCTGGGTAAGAACACTCAACGGGACTTTGACAAACTGGCATGGATCTGGGGTGGCTGACCAAGGTGGTAAGAAAGCAAAGGCAGGAACTGAGAATGTGCCGTCTGGAGAGAGGACACTAGGGGGCACAGGAGAGCTGTCTGTAGAGCTCAGGAGGAGGGAATGGTAAGAGTAGGATCAGAATTCCCTGAGAGGACATGGAGAATTGAACAGGGACCAATTGAGAAAAAATACAGGAAGACTCTTTTAAAGTCAAAGGAAAGCAACTCATCTGGAGGGAACATAGATATATATATAGAACAGAACTGGTTCTGGATCACAACTCTGTTACTAAGTAGCTGAGAGACCTTGGGCAAGCTACTTAATTTTTCTGAACCTCAATTTCCCAAACTATAAGATGGGTATATCAAAGAATTATTAGAGGACTAAGACATTTTGAAAGAACCTAGATAGTCCATGGCACAAAATCAATGCTTTAATAAGGGTTGGCTCCTTTTACTTCCTTTCTAACCTGGGTTAGAAACCCAGGGTATACTAACTAACTAGCTATTTAACTAAGTAACAACTAACACCTAGGTAAGTTCCCCATCACTGGGAATGTAAGTAAAGGCTGTAAAAATACTTGCGGGGGTACTGTTAGAAACACCAGCATTAAGGTGATGTTGGCCCAGGTGCTCTCAAATGTCCCTTCACATTTTAACATTCCATGACCCCAGCACTGTATGAAGCAGTGTTTTCAAAAGTCCCTAAACCTGTGAGATGCTCTCCTATGAGAAAGTAGTACTACTGATAGTTGTATCCCCACAAAGATTCATAACACACTTGAGCATAGTAAACTCTGAGAAATCCCACAAGACTTCTTTCCCTAAACTTTTTGGACAAGAGCCTCCACCTTCCCAATACCTATTAACAACTAGTTGAACTAATGTTTTAAAGTTCATAATGGAGGAGGAAAAATAGTATTGAATATACTGTTTCTACATTCATGTGATTCCTTAGGATAAGAATACATGCCACTTTACAAGTTCAAGTTCCAACCATCTAAAAAGATGAAAGTCTGGGGAGTCGCTGATTACCTTGGGCAGGTAGTATCCAGCCACGGTGGTATCGGCCGACACTTCCCTGGCACGTTCAGGAGGATGATGTTGGCCATTCTCTGCAGCTCGTGGATGACGGCATTGGTGTAGGGCAGGCGCTCTTGGTCGGCTGAGCTCGGCTGTTGTGAAGGGCCGATCACTCTATCTCAGCTTGTACTTTCTCTGGAAAAAAAGAGAAGGTTCTATTTTTAGTAAAAATTCTATGATTCCTTCCAAAGATGTAGGGTGGTCTTCAAGTTCTCATCTGTTGTATTTCAATTGGTAACCAGGTTGCAAAGAAATAAAATGGTCCTTAAACTTTCCAAGGGCTTGTTTAGAAAACTGCCGAGTCCATAATTTTCCTTGTTCCTGGGTAGGCTAAGGAGTGGAATAACCAGGATCGAAATGGCTAACATTATAGTAAGCTCTATAGACTCTAGTTTCTCAAGGAGGCATATATGAGTGGAAAGTGAGCCATGATGTAAGAAAATGCTGGATGTAAACTTTTGCTCCATAGCATTAATGGTCCAAATTACTTAAATTCTGTGAGCCTCATTTCCTCATCTGAGTAGTGGGAACAAATATGCCTTCATCTTAAAGATTTTTTGATCAAGTGCATGAACTGATGTATGTGAGCACCCAATATAAGATAGAGACTACTAGTTGTCCCCCAATATGTTCTCCTCTTCTTTTCTGCAGTAGTAGAGATTATAACTGGATACATGGCTCTTCAGCAAAAGACTAGATTTCCCAGATTCCCTTGTCACTAAGTGTGACCATCTGGCCGATAGAATGTATATGGATGTGATGATTAACACTTTGAACATGCTCATAAAAGAAGGGGCATGTGCTCCCTTCTCATTTTTCCCTTCCTGTTGGTCAAAAGACAGCCCTATTGGTAAGCTTTCTTCTTGACAACAAGGGCATCATTCTAAATACAACAGAGCAACAAGGTGGAAGGAGCTTGGAACTCTAAGGACTCTGCAGAGACCAGCTCAGACTTTTCACCTGAGAGGGAAATAATTATCACTTCAGTCATTACTTTTTTGGAGACTCTGTTACAGAAAGAAAATCTATATCCTAATCAGTAGCTTTGAAAGTCTTTAAAAAATGTAATCCAAAGTTAGAAATGCATTTTACATCATGTTCCAGGAAACATATACACAAATACACAGAAATTATATATACATTTATGAAATATGAAAGAAATAAAGTTTCATGAACATACTTATCCTTAGTACATGGAGAGCGTGCTGTCTTCTATTCTTTGTTTACTTAAGAATAGAGACTTGGTTTTAAGTACCATTAATAAATTGTTTTTTAGTACCATTAATTGATTTAAGTACCATTAATAAATTGCTACACACTGTTTTTGAAAAGCTAGGCCCTAACAGTTCCCAGACCTGGAGAAAGGAACATGAATATAACAGGCACTGTCCTTACATGGAGCACAGTGATGGAGGTACACTGGATCATCCCCAGAAGAACAAATGCTAGTAATTTCCTAGGAGAATGGGAAACATCATGGGGGAGGTAGTGTTTGAGAAGATTCTTCTCAGTGGTTTACAATGTAGGGAAAATGGAGAAGTACATTCTTTACAAAGGGAACATCACACGGGATGGCATAGAGGCATAAATAAGGACAGTGCAAATGGAAATGACATGTAAATTAGTGAGGCCAAAATGCAGAGTGGTTGGGTTAAGTCTGGATAGGTAGAAAGAGACACATCAGAGGATGTTATATACCAGACTAGAGTTTGGACATTATCAAGAGGGCAATGGGAAGCCAATACTTAAAAGGAGAAGGCATGACCAGATTTTCAAATGAGAACGTAGCTCTTGCATGGAAACTATCACAATGACATTTGACTCCACTGTTTCTTCACTAGACTATCACCTTCTTGAGGGCAGGGACTCTGTTATATTTGTATTACCAGGACTCATCACTTTCCCAACAGAAAAACTGAAGAATGTTCCAGTTCTCAAGTCCACACCACCTCATGTGTGTTCAAGTGATCTTTCCATTCTACCCTGCTGGCTTCTGGCCCCAAATTCTGGGCAGTAGGTTCTGGGAGGTGGTCTTTCCTGTTCCAAGCACAACACCAACATGCTCACCTTGGTTTGATGGCCAGGTAAAGCAGAGCCCAGCATAGCATAGTAGAGTTTGTCTCTGTTCCAGCAAAGAAGAGGTCCAGGGTACTGCAGATGAGGTTTTCTTCATGGAAACCTGATGCAGCATTGCCCGAATTCTAACGAGAACAATGTTTGTAGATTTGTTTCTAGTGTTTGTGCTTGACCACAAAACACAGGGCTTCATCCTAGGGAGGGAATGTGGAAGGAAATGTCCCCTGTATAAATGAGTCTCCTTTTGGCATACTCAGGAGACAGCGGCTACTATCCCTGTATCATTAGCATTGCCCTACCCCAAGGGCTGGTGCTACCTAGGACTTTTGACACTTGGAGGGATAAAAATCAATACAGAAATTTTCTTAGCCTATAATTTGAGAGATGGTCTCGGTACATTGGGAAAAGAATGGGATATGGATAAGAAAGACTTGAGTTCCAATATCAGCCACATCATTTACAGCATTATGACTTAAGGCAAGCTCCTTAACCTCTCTGTGCCTCAGTTTCTTCCTTTGTAAAGTGAAATGACAATATGCCCCTCTTGAAACCATATCATGAATTGCCTGAGATGCAAAACAAACAGAAAATATTCAACACTTGTACTGATAACAGAAGTGAATAAACTGAATTCTTCTTTCATATAGCAATTCTCATATTACCCCATCGATCTTTTCTAAGTTAAACCTTTCTGACTCCATCAAGCCTTTTGACACCTCATCATCTTTATCACCTTCCTCTGGAAGTTTCAATTTGTCAACATTCTTATTGTGTGGTCCCATAACTGAGCACCTTGTAGGAAGTAAAGTCTCCTCCTTTGAGGAAAAAACATTTCCATTAATATTATGCCAATAAGATGAAACAACAGAGGAAAGGGAAATATATCCACCATTCTACCCACTCCAGAGACAGGACCCACTAATCTGATGAGTCAAAGTTTAGGACATCTATTCAAGGATTGTCTATTAACTGGAGGGTCACTGTGTTAAAGGGCAAACATTCCCTTTAGCTTTCTCCGTTTTCTGCCTATAATGTTGGAAAGTAAATGATATGGGGGAAAGGGTGGTAGGAAGCCCCACTTAGGCCTTGAGGCTAAACTCTAGCATCCAACTTAGTTTTGCTTGTGTGCTGCACAGGGGACTGGAGGAAAGGATACTTAACTGGCCATAGGCCCAACTGATAATAAAACAGTGCTTTTATTATTCTCAATTGCTAGTTTTCCTTCTGTGTATAGCTCCTTTAGATATCAGTAGAGAGGAGGGAGTAGGGCATGAGAAAGCCATATTTAGGCATTCCCAGGCCTCAAGCTAAATGCCATTTAACCCCTCTATTTACTTGCCTCACCAACCCTGAGTTAATGCTACTCCTACCCTTACACTCTCTGAAATACTGCCTCTATTTTACCACCCCACTGTGCTAGGTTGAACATTGATCCTCTAAGATGTCCATGCCCTATTCCAGGAACCTGTGCATTGAATGTTACTGGAAATGACAAAAGGGACTTTGCAGACATGAAGAAGTTAAGGCTCACAAGATGGTTAAATTATCCTGCATTATCAAGTTGGACCCAATGTAATCAAAGAAACCCTATAAAAGGGAGAAAAAAGGGTCAAAGACAAGAAAAGCTATAAGGAGAGAAACAGAGGTCAGAGAGATGCTATCGTGCTGGCTTTGAAGTCGGGGGAAGGGGCCACAAGTCAAGTACTCCAGGCTTCCTCTAGGAGCTGGAAAAGGCAAGGAAGCAAATCTCCCCTATAGCTATAGCTGCAGCCTGCAGAAGGCAGCAGCCCTGCTGGCACCTTGGCTTTAGTCCAGTGAATCAGATTTCACACTTGTGTCCTCCAGAACTGTATGAGCCCAAATTTATGTTTTAAAATACTAACTTTATGTCCGTTTACTACAGCAGCTATATCTCCATTTATCCTTTTAGAACAAAACACAGGAAATGACTTCTGTTTCCTTACTTTGAAATTTCCTTGAGGTAAGCATCAATGAAGTCTCTTGTTTCAGTGGGTTTCTAATCTCTCTTGTGTTCTTCAATCATATGAGAAACAAACAATTTCAGTTTTTCCCAGTTTCTGAAGAGTGTTTGGTGAGTGTATTAGTCAGCCAAAGGGGCACTAATGCAATATACCAGAGGTTGGTCTTTATAAAGGGTATTTATTTGGGGTAGAAGTCCACAGTTGCCAGGCCATAAAGCGTAAGTTTCTTCTCTCACCAAAGTCCATTGTCATGTGTTGGAGCAAGACAGCTGCCAACATTTGCCAGGGTTCAGGCTTCTTGGGTTCCTCTCTTCCCAGGGCTGCGTTTCTCTCTCCGAGCTTAGCTCCTTTGGTTCCTTCACAAGGTCAGCTGTAGACTATCAGGCGAACGGCTCACTTCTCTTCACCAGGTGCCTTCTCTCCAATATCAAAATTCCAACATCAAAACTGCTTCTCAAAAACTGCTTCCTCTGTCCTTTGCCTTGCCTTTTATATTTGATTCTCCACCCACCAAAGTGGTGGGGCTCAACGCCCTACTGACATGGCCCAGTCAACGCCCTAATCATAACTTAATCACGCCCAGATTAACAGATCAGTTTATAAGCATGATCCAATTATATTTTTGGAATTCATAATTACATCAAACTGCCCAACTGCAACAGTGAGTTCCAGGAAGGAATTTCATTATCCATGGAAAGAGACTGTAGAGCTAAATGATAAAAGCAAAATCATCGTGGGGACCACATGTTGTCACTTTTCCACTTTTCAAGACAAAGAATCTTCTTTTATTTGCTTAGGCTTAAACCTGGGAGACATCCTTGATGCCTCTTTTGCTCTCTCACTCCTCTTTTCACCTCTCTAGTAGAGCATTTCAACTCTCTATCCAAAATATACCCAGCCTCTGCCACGTCTCACCACCCCAACTGCTTACCATCCTAGAACAAACCACTAGCAGTTTTTATCTGTAGTTGCCGCCAATAGTTTTCCTGATTTAATTCTTAATCCCATTCCCAGTCTATTTTCCACAGAGCTGTCAGAGTGAGCATTTAGCAGTTTAATCAGGTCATTTCACTCTTTGGCTCTCAACCCTCCGATAGTTTCCCATTACACAGAAAAAAGGTCTACATCACTCCCTGGGTCTCTAAGCCCTTACACAAGCTTGTCCCTGCCTACCCTGTTACCTCCTTTTCTATCTTATTGCCACTTTAGGCAGTACACTCCTGCCACACTGGCCTCCATAATTACATCAAGTATGTTCCTATTTGAAGCCTTGGCATTTACTATTCCCTCTGCCTGCAATGCTCGTCCTCTATAAACCCGTATGACCCACCTCTGCACTTCATTAAGGTGCTGCACAAATGCCACTTCACTGGAACAGTCTTACCAGCTAATCCTGTAAACGGCAGCTCCTCTTCACCCTTTGTCTGTATTCTTACATGGATTTATTTATCTTCATGGCGATTATACATATATATAATCATACATATACATACCTACACATGCATATATACATATACATATTTATATACATGTATATACATGTATGTTTGTATTTTTCTCTCCACTATGATATAATCTCCATGTGGACAAAACTTGGCGTTTTTACTTAAAAAAAAAAGATGTTAAGTAAATTTTCTCTAATATCTGGTAGAAAGCATATAGTGTAACATAATACACATTGCCTAGACTTAAGATGAGACAGACTTAGATTTGAGTATTATCTCTGCCTTTTTCTAGCTATAATACTTTAAGAGTGGTCATAATAATAACAATGTAAATTGTTGATCCTTAGTTTCAGTAGCTGACTATGGGGTCCTAGGGTTTCTGGGGATGAATTGGAATGATGCACATAGAACATTTAACCCAGAACCAGGGGACCACTCCCTCCTATATTTGCATTCACACTCCCATATCTGTTTGCACACACCATACAGCTGCATTTTATTTTTTTAGGATGGTTGTGAAATTTAACTGAGTAAAGTATGTACAATTGTCCATCAAAGTACCTGGTATATTTGGGGGCTCCAGAAACTATTATTGCCCCCCACTGCACTTTCTCTTTTTCCTCTCCCAGGAATTTCTCATCCCTGAGACATGTACTTAGAAGTCAGCTGGGTATCCATTGAACTCGTTCCCCAGACTCTGTCCTAATAGGAAGGAAAAAATGAGCTTACCGAACAGAGACCTACCATGACTAGAAGTGAAAACAAGAAATTCAAAAGGACTCCAAAAATAATAATAGACAGCATTCTTTATATCTTTCTTATCAATAAAGAATCATGGTGACTGCTTCACCAATTTTCATGTGATGTGTCCTGAAAGTTCTTGGCAAAGGTACTTTTCAGCAGTAAATATATATAAATCCACTTCTACGTACATCATAGGGAAAGTAATAAACATGAATGGCAGTGAGGTCTTAAATTAAGCCAGAGAAATGAAAGACGTATTATTCTACCGGCTCTCCATGGCACCAAAGGAAGCCAGAAAAAAAAGCAGTGGAATAACATTTTCCATGTGCAAAAGAAAAAAATAGTCAACATCTTTATATAAAATATATAAAATATGTATTTTATAAGAGGACAGAATAATATTTTCAAGTAACTGAAAACAAAAGAATTTGCCACCAACTGACACCCACTAAAGGAAATTCAGGAGAAAAGTCCGGAACACAGGAGGAATGATGAAAACTGAAAGTGGCAAATATGTAGATAAATATAAACAGTAATTGAATAAAACAACAATTAAAAGACACTATATTTTAGCTGTGTCTGACCCCAGCCCCAATATCCTAAAGCGTATATATGGAAGGAGAACTGCCTTACTTGGCACTGCATGAGGATTCCATATATGTACCTCATCCAGCCACTTCAGCAGCTCCTGGAATTGACCATCATGGTACTCAAAGCGCTCCCCAAAGGTGGTAGAGCAAATGATATTGGAAACTTCATTGTTGACCTTGAAGTGAGGGTCCAAATGCTGTCCTGGAGGTGGAGGAAGAAGGAGGGATCATTCAGATGTCTCTGTAGCTGCTTTCTATGGAGAGGCACTCAAAATGACACTTGACATACTTAGTATGGAACCACATATGAGGCTCTGGTCACAGCACCCTGTATAGGGGCTGACACCCAGTAGGTACTCTGTCAATGCCTGCAAAATCAAATTGATGACCAGGGTTTAATTTATATATATATATATGTTTTTACTGTAAACTAAGAATATTTTATTCTTTTATTTAACAGTCAATGGTATTTGGTATAATCACAGAGTTGTGCATTCATTACTTCAATCATTCTTTCAGCATTTTCATTATTTCAATAATAATAATAAAGAAAAAACAGACAAAAACAAACAAAATGTTTTTCAACATCAAGTGATATTGAAAAAATGTTCAACATCACTAGAGATTAATGAAATGCAAGTTAAAGCTACAATGAGATATCATTTCACACCTATTAGAATGGCCACTGTTAAAAAGACAGAGAACTACAAATGTTGGAGAGGATGTGGAGAGAGAGGAACACTTATTCACTGTTGGTAGGAATGTAGAATAGTACAGCCACCGTGAAGGACTGTTTGGCAGTTCCTAAAGAAGTTGAATATACATTTGCCACGTGTCCTGGTAATACCACTACTGGGTATTTACCCAGAACTGAGAGCAGTAACACAAACAGACGTCTGCACACCTATGTTCATAGCAGCATTATTCACAATTGTCAAAAGCTGGAAACAACCCAGGTGTCCATCAACAGATGAATGGATAAACAAACTGTGGTCTACTCACACGATGGAATATTATGCAGCTGTAAGAAGAAATGAAGTCATAAAGCATATGACATCATGGATGAACCTGGAGGACATTATGTTAAGTGAAACAAACCAGGAAGAAAAGGAAAACTACTGTATGAAATGCATTATTATGAACTAAATATATTGTATAGTCTCATGGAGTTAATAACTTGAATATGGGCCACCAGAAAATAGGATGAGGTTTAAGAATGGAAAACTGAGGGTTTTGTGCAGAATTGGTAAAAGGTATGTGTGTTAATCTTTGGAAATGAACAGGAAAGGTGAAAGCACAATATGGTGTTTATAACTAGCAGTGTTATTATATGGGTATGACAGTGGTTGAAAGGGAAAGTCAAGGCAGGAGTTCTTAACCTTTTTTGTTCCAAGGACCCCTTTGCCAGTCAGGTGAAAACCATGGACCCCTTACTAAATCCATGCTATACTGTTTATTATTTAATAAATATATCGCACCTGTACCAACAAGTCCACACAAGAATAATGTTTTTTTGAATTTCAATTCAAGATCACAGACCCTTGTTAAGAGCCCCTGGTCTTAGGTCATGTATATTACTAAAAGGAAAGCTAAAAAATGTAACATGGGAATGTATAGCATAGTAAAACCTCATGTGAAATACGAGTATCAGTAAAATTGCATATATAAAACCATTTTTCTTTGAAACTGAACTAATATATACTAATATTGCAAGATGTTAAGATCAGGCCAAAAAACCCATTATGCTAAGTGAAAAAATCTAGACACAAAGTATTATATGATTCCATTTATATAAAATGTAAATATAAATCAAAGATGAAATTAGATTAGTGGTTATGTAAGGCTGGGGAAGGATAGAGGGATTGGTGACTGCTAAGGGGTGTGGGTTTTTTTTTTTTGGAGTAATGAAATTTTTCTAAAATCTTTTGTGGTGATGGATGTACAACATTGTGATTATATTAAAAGCCATTGATTATACACTTTGGATAGCTCGTGTGGCATGTGAATATATCTCAATAAAAAGACTTAAAAATAAACAAATGTGTAAAAATAGTCAGAAATAGCAGCTATAATTGGCAGGGGAAGCATAGAGAAATTGAGAGTTGAAGAATATTTTTGTTTGTTTTTTTGTTTGTCTTTTTTATTATTATTGAAATAATGAAAATTCTCTAATAATGATTGAAGTGATGAATGCACAACTATGTGATTATATAAAATACAATTGATTACACACTTTGGATGAGTTGTATGCTTTATTAATATGTATCAATAAAATATATTTGTTTTAAAAAATGCCTGTCTTATGATTAATTCTAGAGCCCCATAAGGGCAGAGAACTGATGAGTTTTTCACTGTATCTCCTCAGTGCCTAGCATAGTGCAGGGCATGGAGTAGGAAGTTAGGGAATTAATGAATGTCTGTTTGATGAGTAAATGAGCCACAATCTCCTGCCCCTATGAAACACTCACCTTTCTCTTCTTCTATTGCCTCTATGAGGTGGAGGGCTTCCTCTTGAATGCGTTCCTCTAAGCTCTTCTTTCCTAAACCAAAGTTCCTTAGTGTTGTCAGGACAAACCTTTGCTCCTTCCAGTTCTGGCCACTGGACATTATTATTCCTGGGAAAAAGAAAGTCAATATTATGCTATTCAGATTCTAGAATATGAATGTCTGGAAATTGTTGGGGATCAGAAGGAGGGAAAGTGAAGAGACTTAAGGCACTTGAAACATGTTCATAGAAATAACCCCAAAGCAATGGATATAAAGGCTAATATTTATTGAATGTTTGTTAAGCCCAGCACTTTACTAGGTGTTCTTCATGCATTATGTAATTTATTCCTCACAAAACTCCTCACAAAAATCCTTTTTATACAATTTACAATTATTGCCCCATTTTACTGAAGAAAACAAGTGGTTAAAGGGGGTAAAGTAAACTTTGCAAGGTCTCACCATTATAAGCAGCTGAACTGGCATCCAAATTCAGATCTGCCTGATTCCAAAGCCCATGCTTCAAATACTATTCAGATAAATATATTTAAGTACTTATGTTGTGCTAAATATTAGGAATGAACTCCTGGGCAAAACAACGTCCACACTCTGAAGGAGGCACGAAAAGCTTTATAGGATGTGTCCTACTAAGCTAGGTCTTCATCAATGAAGGAAAGACTCAAGAGAGCAAGAAGGAGTGAATATTACATGCAGGAAAAAGAACAGCAAAGGGAAAGGTAAAAAAATTCTCAGTGTGTTCAACAGAGCATCATTTGTTTATCACAGGTTAATGCTACATTCTTTTCTAGTTCTTCACTCAACTCCCTTTAATATCTGGCATTAGCCTCCACCATTTCAATGAAAAGGTCCTCCTTTTGTAAAATTCAGTGATACTATTTAACTTCATCTTACTTGAGCTTTCAGCACCCTTAGACACTTTTTACTTGAAATACTCTTCCAATGGCACCCAGGGCACCATAATTCTCCCAATTTCCCTCCCATTTCTTTTGCTAGTTCATATTCTTCTACAAATCTTGAAATAATAAATTTCTTCAGGATTAGCTCCTAAGCTCCTTCTCTTCCCTTAACTGCTTCTCTTCCCTAAACTACTTCTCTTCTCACTGTATTTCTAATTTCTGGGAAATCTCATAAACTCCTAAAATTTTAAATAGCATCTATTGATACTGACCATCTATTTTTGACCTGAGCTCCAGATCCATATACACAACTGCTTATTTGACTTTGCCAACTTAAAGGCATTTCAAGTTCAGCATCTCCAAGAATGAATTGAGGATTTTCTCCACAGAAGTTTCCACACAAACCAAACTAAACCAAGCACATTATCTTCCTTCAGGTCTTCTCTCCTTCCATCATCTACCTGGTTCGGTGTCCACCTCAACAACTACTTCTCCTGCCATCCTCTCTGTATCTAGTCATTATTTCTTAGTGAATTTACCATCTGAATATCTTAAATCCATGTATCTTCACTGCAACCAGGCTTGTCTTACCTACTCTCATTTCTTGCCACCTCCCTAGTCCAAGCTACCATTTTCCTTGGCTCTTAAATGAAATTCTCTGCATCTGTTCTTGTTTCCTTATTCCATTCTCTATCCTGTAGCCTAAAAGATTCTTCAAATATACAATATAAATATGATGACTCCTTTCTCTGCTTAAACACCTTACAAAGGTTCCATTGTTATTTGTATCAAAACCAACATCCTTAACAAGACTTGCATGAACTATTCCTCGCCAAGCTAGCAGCTTCATCTAGTGCCACTGTCTCTATTTAATCCCTGTAATCCTGTGCTCTTGCTATATTGGCCACCTTTCAATCCCTCAAAGTCACTGTCCTTCATCCCATCTCAGCAATTTTCCTGTTATTCCTTCTGCATGATTGCTCCTCCTTTCTCTACAGTTTACTAAATTAATTACCATTTCCTTATTTTAGCTTTTCCTGAATTCGTGGACTAGACTGGTTACCTCTAATATATGTACCCTGCACTTATCTCTATAGTATTATCGGCTTTAAATTAATATAGAATTGATTGGCACTGGCTCTCTCCCTGAATTGAATTTAAGTTATACATGGACATGGATTTCCTCTATTCTACTCACTGTTATCTCTCATGCCTAGCATAGTGCTTCACATGATGACAATTTAAAAATACAGGGAAGTGATGTAGAGTGAATGGATGAAATAATCCAAAGAGGAATTGCAAAGTACCTGAAAAAAATTGTGCTTTGATAGCCTAATAGATTTGAGTTTTTCATTTCAGTTTTTAAATGATTAAGTTTATTTAAAAATAATTTTAAATATTCACACCAGCTTGTTTAATATGTATTGGATTGTGATGGATTGGAGGGTTGAGACATCCTGTGGGGCATGATCTTAATGACCACTCATAAGGAACTAGAGACAAGATAAGGAATTAGATGAGTAGCAGAGGGAGCAGATCCATATCCATTTTCCTAGGGCAAGAGGTTTGGAATGGGAAAGCAGAAAGAGCAAATGCATTGCCTCTTCCTCTGCTATCATCGAGTGATGAGGTTACTTGATTATAAATGTATCCACAGTGAGTTCCTGCAGGAGAGGAGACTTCTCCCAAGTCCCTGACATTAGCACTGACTCTGCCGAATCCTTGGAGGGGGCTTCACATGTAGATATATAGCATCCAGCTTCCTTTAATGGAGGGGTTCTTAACAAAGGGTCCTTGAGCTTGAATTGAAATTCAAAACAACATTATTCTTGTGGAGTCGTGTTGGTGCAGGTGTGATATATTTATTAAATAATACACAGTATAGTGTGGACTTAGTAAGGAGTCTGTGGTTTTCACCTGACTGGCAAAGGGGTCTGTGAAAAAAATGGGTTAAGAACCCCTGCTTTAATGGAAGAGATTTTATAGTGGGTCTGGTCTCCGGGGTTTTTGAAGAACAATAATCATAGAGGCACCTTTAACAGAACATAAGCATATCAAACAGACAAATCTTACATTGGCCAGGAAACTTACCATTCTTCTTCAGTTTTGCCAGAGTTTGTCTCATATATTTTGGGGCACCCTGGTTAGGTGCGTAGATATTTATGACTGTTATATCTTCCTGGAGGATCGTCCCTTTTATTAATATATAATGCCCTTCCGTATCTCTTATCACTTTTTTGCATTTAAAGTCTGTTTTGTCTGATATTAGTATAGCTACCCCTGCTCTTTTCTGTTTACTATTCGCGTGGAGTTTCTTTTTCCAACCTTTTACTTTCAGCGGGTTTTGTATCCCTGGGTCTGAGGTGAGTTTCTTGTAAGCAGCATATGGATGGCTCATGTTTTTTTTTATCCATTCTGTCAGCCTGTATCTTTTGATTGGGGAATTTAATCCATTCACATTCAATGATATTACTGAAAATGCACTATTTATTTCCTCCATTGTATTCTTTGGTTTTCATATGTCGTCTTGCTTTTGCATTCTTCTTAAAAAATATGTTCTTGTATAGAAGTCATGGGAAGGTTCCCAAAGTTTTGTTCTTGGTGGACAAGGACTTCTTTGATTAAGGGCAATCCTGTTATGGTTACTGAATGCAAGTTGCCTAACTGCAGGCTAAGGAGGTTCCCATATTTCTTCACAAGCTGAAAAATAGTTAAATAGTAACAGTTGAATACACACACGCCTGTGTGTCAGGTAACAAAGGGTGAGTGTGTGTGTGTGCGTGTGTGTGCATGTGCAGCTGGAGGGGCTTGGATTGAGGGAATTCTGTGTGCCTCTCTGTGTGTGTGCACACACACCTTGTTGTTGAGTGGGAGTGTTTTGCTCTGTCTCCTTTTCTCTTATTGTCAACTAGACTTAAGTACAATTTACTATGAGATTTGGAAGTTCTTTCATATATTCAACCAACATGAATTGAGTGAGCATCCACTGCAAGTCCCCAGAACAAGGCACTGAGGTTATAAATGCAAATAAAATGAACAAGGTATCTAATCTCCAGCATTATGGAGTCCATGAAGGGAAAGAATTCTGTACATCTGACCGACCAAAAACTGCTTAGTTATGCTTAGTAAAAATCTAGTGTAGTAAACATGAATTTCTTAGTAAATTATAATATCTGTTTAACCAGAAGAGAAGCTCCATTCCCAAACACATGCTACATAATAGTAAGTTCATTAGAGGGCAGGGTCAGGTTTAGGGAAAAGCACTTTAATTCTGGAGTTATCTGTGTATCTTGGCTCTGCAGTTCACTAGCTGTGGGCTCTTGGGAAAGTTGCTTCATCTTTTTGAGGCTCAGCAACCAGCTATAAACAAGAGAAAATTATTCCTTCCTCAGAGCTTTCTGTTAGTGTCTTAGCATACCAATGGTTGCTGATTCAAAGTCCCAGAAATGTGTTGGCTTTTACAAAGGGGATTTTTTGGGTGTAGAAGCTTACAGTTCCAACCGTGAAATATCAAAATCAAGGCACCATCAGAGATGTTTTCTCATCAAATCAGCAACTTGTGATGCTGGAGTCTTACCACGTGGTGAAGCAAGATGGCCACAGATCATTGCTGAGGGCCCTGCCTTCTACTCCAGAATCTACCATCTCCCAGAGCTCAGCTATGGGCAACCAGGCACAGGACTTGTCTCTTTCTGGGCCTTTTCTTTCCTTCTTAGCTGCTCTACTTTCTTCCCGAGGTCAACCGCAGGCTATCCACTGGGCTCTTCACCCTTGAGGGGCTCCGTAGTCCCAGACTCTTGAGGGTCTCTTTCAGAGCATTTTGTGCTCTGCTAATTCCAGTCTCCAGGACCTCTCTCAGCCTTTCAAGGCTTTTCTGTTTTCCTACAGTCCTCTCTCTCCCATGGCAGGATCAAAAATGGCAAAGCTCGCTGTTCCTGTGTCTTTCTCTCTGTGTCTTCATTTAATATAAGACCCAGCAAGAGGGGAGAGACTCAGCCTGAGTCTTGCCTCAGTGACGTAGTCCAATCAAAGAGTCTCACACACATAGGAATGTATTAGTTAAAAAGCATAACCTTTCTATTTTTGAGATTCGCCAAATTAAACTGCCACGGTGAGGAAGATTGAGAGCAGCGATGTGAAAGGCACTTTGTTTTCTGGTGCCTGGTGCACTGCTGCTTGGCAAGACAGACAAACAAATAGGCTCTGTGGGGAGAGGATGTGCATGGACACTCAGATGACAGCAGAAGGATATGTGCAAGAAAATCACTTAGCGTCAAAGACATCCACATTCAGCGGGTACCATGTTAAAATTTGAGAACAAAAAATGAACCTGAGAGGGCTCCAGGACCTTTGAATTCAGTGAGAGTGAGAGGCGAGGTGCTGGGGCTGTGTTCATGATATGCTCTGGTGTGCAGCTGTGTGTAAATGTGGCTTGGAGGATAATGACTGCTCATTAATCAGTCTCTCCCAAACTGTCTATTCTAAGAGACAGCTCTGTCTTAGTTGATACTGCCTCTGCCTCTTATCTGCCTGGGTCGGACCTAGCAGCAGGCAGTGGTATCAAACAGAAGTTCCATTTCCTCCAGGTAGCTGTGGCTCCTCCTCCCTGATCTCCATGTACTTACTCCACCATGGCACCTTTGGAACCCAGGGCCTATATAATTCCTATCAGAGCAAAGACAATACATTCATTATCATCACACCACCCTACTCCTACATTAAATATCAAGCCTGAATTTAATTCTTCCCTTGTGCCTTTGGCACAGAATCTCCATCAATTTTTATTCATCTCTAGCACAGTATGTCCTGACTTGCTAGTTAAGGGCATCACCAAGATTCGATCTCTGGTCTGTCTGCCTCCAAATTACATGTCGTTGCTTCTAGTAAGTGGCAGTAATGAGTCCATATAAATCTAGCAGACATTTTGTTTTCATCTTGCTGAGTGCCTGGGTGAACTTCTAGCCTTCCTGACTAATTTGGAATATTCAATAAGGGTGTTCATGGAACAGCTGAAAAATACATGCTAAGTTAAATGACTCAGCTGACTATGTGATACAATCCAGAACCATAACTTGTACTTGGAGTAACCTAGCACTCCATAAATGCTTACTGAAACGAAATTCCTCAGAGTTTCATCTCCACCACCCACTGCTCATGTATATTTTGAGTCCAACAGAAATGATCAAAATCTTTTATGATATGTTCAATTTTATAAACCTGGATAGAACAAATGACCTTTTAGTGCCCTGGTTCCCAAAAATATTTATGATGGTAGGGATGGCTAACAATTTGAAGCGCAGGCACTGTGTCAATTGCTTTGCATAGCTTAAATGACTCTGAGAGCATGTGAAAAGGATTCCTCACATATAACATACTTTGTGCCTCATTAAATGTCATTTAAAAAAGAAAAAAATAGAGATTAAGGGAACAAAAATGTTGAAAGTGACATGGCCCAGAAGGCTTAAACAGGCTTAAAATCAGAAATGAAACTAGAGAAAAAAAGAGGAAAGAATTGAAATAGGAGATATAAAAGAGGAACAAAGGAATAGGAGACAGGATATTTACTAAAAATAAAAATTCCAAGTGTAGGATTAAGCATTTACAAAATAAAGTGGAGCAAAATAACAATGTTTAGAATAAAAATAATCCCAAGTAGAAGGAGAAGAAGATAAGAGACTGAACCGTGATTACTAAGATATAAAAAGTAGATGGAGAGCTTACTTAATGTAAGTTTTTAAACTTAATCAACAGAACAAAGACATGAAGAGAAGAAAAGAAAAAAATAGAAGAGTATGTAACCATTCATACTTTCACCAGCAGTGAGTGAGAGGGTCTGTTCCCCTGAACCTTCACCAACACTGGGTATTGTGTGTGCGCGTGTGCATGTGTGCATGTGTGCACCATTATTCTTATTGGCAAAAAAACAAATACCATTTCTATTTTTTTTAAGTTATTTTTTCTTTTATTCTTGTCATTGACGTATGGTTATTCATCAAGAATTTTATCAGTAACCATTGCGATTATTACATCGTCATTGTCCTTATCTGAGATACCGAATAAAGTCTCCGGCAATCCAAGTCAGTATTTATTATTATCATCGTCGTTTTGTCACCAGATTCCTCTAGGTTCTTGGCTATGGTACAGAAAATAATTTAAGACCATGCCAGTTTAGTTAGAGCAGCAGTTTATTAAAGAAATGAGAGAAGAGAATAGAAATGGTAGAAAATAACAGATTAAGGGTCCCCAGGTCCAGTTGCAGGCTGCTCCAGGCAGAGGGCGATTTAGTCCCAGTGGTTACTTTTTAAACCATTAATTATTCCTCCCTTTGCTAATTTTCAGGAGGGGGGTTCCAGCTGTTTGATTGATTACCCCACCGCTCAATTCTCCCCAGGGGGGAGGGGCCCAATGATAAGTTCCCTTGAGACTATCCGGTGCTTTTCCTTAGTCCCCAATGAAATCTCATTCCAAATGGGGGATTCTCCTGGAGTTCTTCCAGCAGCTTTATGATGGGATCTTTCCCTCAGGGAATTTCCAGATGGGGTTCCATGGCCACGTGTTTCCCGGCCTTGGCTTGCTGCCAGGTTTTAGATTCGTCTTTCTATTCCCTGAACTAGCCGCCTCTGTTTTTGTTGTTTCTGTGAATAAAGTTTCTGTGTATCCAATTCAAAGGTATGATTTCCTGAAGACAATGACCAAGAAATGCCCCTCCCTAAGGAGCACGACGCCCCTCCCTAGGCACTCCCCACCCCCCACCCCATTCAGTGGTATTTTGGAGCTCAGCCATGGACTGTGTTGGTTTCACTTTTGCAAACTGCCAGTCATTTTGTTGTGATTCCAGAAGGAATGAGAAGCTTCTTTTCCAGAAGAAGAAATAACATGAAAACATGCGTGTCTCCAGACCCCCACCTCCAGCCACACCCAACCACCAAGCCTCGTCCAATGTACCAGTCAGTTTGAAATTCTTTCCAAAGGACAAGTTTTATTTCCAGAAAAAGAAACAAACACATGGGCCTTGAGCCTTGGCACACTTTCCAAGTCCCTCAGTCCCTCCTGCTCCCTCCCTCCATGGGCAGGCCTCTTCTGTCCTTGGCTGGCCTGGAAGGTCTTGGGAGGGTGGCCCTGGTCTGGCCCCAGCCATGATCACCTCCAAAATATTTCCAAGGCCTCATGGGTTCCCTGAGACTTCCAAGTCCCTCCCCCATTCCACACCCACCACCTCAGAACCTGAAACCAGCCAAAGCTGGCCAGACAAGACTGAGGGTGAGTATGTGTCCTTCCAGGCACCATCCCTGCCAGCGCCTGGTGGTCCCTCAAGGCATTCTCTAAGCCTTGTAGGTGGACTGGTTCCAGCCCTGCCCGGGTGACCAGGGTTGGAGGGGCAAGCCATCTGGCTTGCTGCCTGTCCATGGCATTTTGCCATTTCAATATTTTATTGAGATTTAACACCTTTGCACAATCTGTGTATTGAATTGCCTGTTTGTGCCTTCTAATCATTTTTTGCAACAGGGTGTTCAAAATTTTTCTCATGATATATAAAACTCTAATAAAGCATTACAAAAGAATTTAATTTTTATTACTTGGAAATCTGGAAAGATGTATACCAAAGGCCTAACCAAGAGGTACTGCTCAGTGTGTTGAGAGGAGCTGATGGGAGGCAGTGATGGGGTGGGAGAGATGGGCAAGAGGAGTAGTCAGGTTTTCTCTCTCTGTTGCTAAACTGTATATTGCACTGAGTGTGAATTGCTTTTATAGTTTAAAAAGGTATTTTCATCCAATAAAGAAAAAGAAAAGAAAAGGAGAAAAAAAAAAAGAAAAGAAATGAGGAGTGAAGTTTGATTGCAATGGTTCTTAACTTTTTGGAGTCCTTTGAAAATTGAGTGTTAGCCATATATCTACGCTCCAGTAAAATCCTGTGTATATGTGCACAGTTATGAATGCAGTTTCAGGGATTATCTAGTCCCCTGGGGCCAAGAACTTCTATTAAGAATACTGGATTCACAGGTAGTTCTTGGGGCTATGCCAGGTTTCTAAGAACAATCTTTGGAAATCAAATTCAAGTTCAATCCAAGTTTTTATGACACTTATACAAGGTGGCAGACTCCTTCCTACTTTGTCATATTATATGTGAAGACAGTACAAAGATCAATAGAATATAGTGGTTTCCTAAAAATCAAAGTCTTTTGGGAGAGTGCACAAAAACTAATAGCAGTAGATAACATATGCTAGAATGCAGGAAGAAAGAAACAAGAAGAGTTGAATATTCATTCCATATATCAGAGATAATGGATTTGAGCTAGATCTTAAGTGAAGACCAGGATGCCAGCAAAAGAACATATGCTATGAAAGCAGAGAATTTTGAGGCTGTGGGAACAGCCTATGCAATTGAAGACAGGAAAATATGGGTGTTCAGGGACAAACAAGCTACTCAGTGTGACTGGAATGTAGGGTTCATTAGTTAAAGGAGCCCAAATATGTGGTAGGTCAAGGGCAGGTGCTGGGGTGAGGGTGAGAGTTACTGCAAGACTTTAACTTCTCATTCTGGAGACTGAGTAAAAGGCTTCCATTTTACTCTTCCTACTAATCATAACACAAATGGGCACAGACAAAAATAGCTCCAAGAAAAGCTTGTTCTGTCTATCTAGCCAAAGGATCAGGAAAAGAAGGTACAGCAGGACAGAAGTCTTTTAATCTTTTTGCCTACTGTTCTTGCGGCAAAAACCATGAAAAAGGGTTTGGTTACTCCCCCACCCTAAGGGCGCTGCCATAACAAGATGGTGCCCTTCCCCTGAAGAGTCTGAGGAATGACCTATCACTTCCATCCTTGCCCTGAAATAAGGAGACTCCTTGGAGGAGTTAGGGGAAGGCAGACTTATTAATTATACCCCTTTTCTTCAGTAACAAGGAGTTGCCTCTTCTTCATTTGGTCCGTGGACAGAACTCTGACTTCCATTCCTCGTGCAGTAAGAAGTCATTGGACAATTTGCTATCTTCTGTATCATCCCCCTCCTCCCCGGCCTGCACTGAAGAGACTGTGAGATAGATTCCTATCATTTGGGTGACATATAAGTGAGGAAGATAAGACTAGCACTGTAGGGGCTTTATATCTGCAATCACATTTGAAGCACAGCCCACAAAACTGAGTAGGTTGACTACCTGCAGGAATAGAAGATTTCAATAGTATCCAGAGTCTTATAATATAAAAAATGTCCAGGATACAGTTCAAAATAATTCATCGTACTAAAAACCAGGAAACCTCAATTTGAATGAGAAAAACAATGGATACCAAGACTGAGATGACACAGATGTTAGAATTTCTGGATACATATTTTAAAGCATCTATCATAAACATGCTCCATCAAGCAATAATGCACACTCTTGAGACAAAAGGGAAACATAGAAAATCTCTGCAAAGACATACAGGACATAGGTAACCAAGCAGAAAATTTAGAATTGAAAAAGATAATAACTGAAATAAAAAAATGCAGTGGATGAGCATAATAGCAGAGTGGTAATGAGAGGTGAAGCAGTGAACTTGAAAACAGATCAATAGAAAGTATCTCACTAACACAGAGAAAAGAGATTGATCTGTGGTGCAATAATAGAAGACTGCTGTCAAAATCCAAGAGTCCCAGGAGGGGGAAAATAATATGGGGTGTAAAGTATGTGAAGAAATAATGACTGAAAATGTCCCAAATTTGGCAAAAGAAATCAACCTATGGATTCATTAATCTGAGCAATCCCAAACATGATAAACCCAAAGTAATCTGGCCCAAATAGGAGAAAAATAACCCTGACCAAGAATAATCACAATCAAACGTCTGAAAAATAAAGACAAAGAAAAAATCTTGAAATAAGTCAGCATTATCTATGTTGAAAAACAAATCAAATGAAAGAATAGTTCTCTTTAGAAACTATGAAGGCTAGAAGAAAGTGGCACAACACTTTTAAGTGCTGGAAGAATGGAGCTGTCAATACAGAATTCTATATCCAGTGCAAATATATTTCAGAAATGAAGGTGAAAGATATTTTTAGATGAAGGAAAGTTAAGGGAACTTGTCCCCAGAAGTCCTGTTCTAAAAGAATAGAAAAGAAATTTATTGATACAAGAAGGAAATGAAAGTGGTGAGACACCTGTAGCATCAAGAATGAAGAAAGAGTAACAGAAATCGTAAATGAATTGGTATATATAATAGACTACTCTTCTCTCGATTTTTGAAAGTCATGTTTGACAGTTAAAAACAAAAATTATGACATTGTCTAATGTGTTTCTTGATATATTTAGAGATAATATTTATGACAATTATATCATAAAGGATAAATGTAAAGGAACCTATGTGGTAGTAGGGTATTTATATTCAATTTTAAGTGGTAAAATGTTGATATTAGTTGTAGCAGTTTGATACTGTTTATAAATTCCAAAAATAGATATTGGATTATGTTTCTGAACTGGTCTGTTCCTCTGGGCATAATAGATTGGATTGGATTGAGAGATTTCACTTTTACTTGATTAAATAATGATTAAGGCTTTGATTGGGCTGGTCAATAGGAAAGGACAGTAGGAAACAGTAGGAAAACGACATGGCAGAAGAAAAAAAGTTTTAATGCTGGAGCCCCGGGAAGTAAATACACAGAGAAGTCGATACGTGAGGAAAGAGAGAAGGCTCCATTAGACACGGCAGAGGCCCTAGGAGGAGAGACAAGCCATTAGCCTGATAGTCTATAACTGGCCTTGTGGAGAGAGCAGAGCAGCTAAGCCCAGAGAGAAATGAGCCCTGGGAGAGAGACAAGTCTTATCCCAGCCTACAGCTGATATTGGAAGAAGCTGGGACCATGGAGCCTTAAGAGGAAGAGGAAGCCTGAACCCTTGAAAATATCAGCAGCCATCTTGCTCCAACACATGGCAACAGACTTTGGTGATAGAAGTAACTTACGCTTATGGCCTGGTAACTGTAAGCTTCTACCCCAAATAACAACCATTTATAAAAACCAATAGTTTTCTGGTACTTTGCATCAGCACCCCTCTTGTAGTAGACTACAATAAGCTATGTTTGTATATTATAATATTTTGAGCAACCACTATAAAAAGCTATTCGAAGATATTCTAAAAGATACTATAAATATATCAAAATGGAAATGTTTTAAAAATATTCAAGTAACCCACAAGAGGACAAGAGGAATGAATAAATAGAGAATGGAAAACAGGGAGGACAATAATAAAATGGAGAAAACTAATAATTAAATAACACTAAAATGTCAGGCTTAAATCCTATTATAGCAATAATTGCACTAAATATCAATGGACTAAACACACTAATTAAAAGACAGTGATTGGCAGAATGAATTTAAGAAATGAATGGCTCAATGGACTCACCCTGGACACCTGGTGGGGAGATGATGATGGACAACAGCCATTCCAGGGAATGGAGAAAGTCTGCACCTGCAGGCAGGATAATCTTATCCATGGGATATAAGCCCTGTCTCACTTGGAGGTGGAGTGGACATCACCATCTCAAACTCCTCAGGGTTGGGGGAAGAGCTATGGACTAGAGTGAACTTACTGGTATTCTGTTATAGACATAATGTGATTCACGCAATGGAAGTAATTACAACATTAACGTGGAGCCAGTGGCCACCAGACGCTTTGGGGGCAGGGAGAGGGAAAAGGAGTTGTAATACAAGGGCTTTTTCGGGACTTGGGAATTATCCGGAGTGACATTGCAATGACAGATGTAGTCCATTTTATATCATCATATAATATGCAGAACTGTGTGGGAGAGAGTGTGGTCTACAATGTGAACTATGGTCCATGCTTAGTGGCAAAGCCCCAAGATGTGTATATCTATTGCAGGTGATGTACCACTCTAATGAAGGATGTTTATGTGGGAGGTTGTGGGAGGAGTGGGAGGTGGGGCACATGGGAATCCCTATAATTTTTGTGTAACATTTATATAATCTAAGTATCTTTTAAAAAATTATTAAAATATATAAAATTATTAAAACAAATTAAACAATTATAACATAAAAAAAGAAATAAATGGACTATACACTGTATATAAGAAACCAATTTCCAATATAATGATATAAATAGGTTAAAAGGAAAAAGATGGATAAAATATATCATGCAAATACTAATCAAAAGAAAGCCTGCATGTCTACATTAATAGAAGATAAGGTAGAGTTCAGAGCCAAGAAAATGACGAGGGAAAAAGAGAGACATTCCATCCTGATACAAAAAGTCAGTTAACCAAAATGACATAACAATCTTTGATGTGTATGTACCAAACAAAAGAGGTGCCAAATACATGAAGGAAATACTGATAGAACTGAATGGCTAAATAGCTAAATCTACAATTATGATTGGAGTCTCCAACACCTCTTTCCCAGTAATTGATAGAATCCATTAGACAAAAAGCCAGCAAATGATACAGAAGAGCTGAACAACACCATTGATCAACAAAATCTAATTGACAGTTATAGAATATTTTGTTCACAAACAGCAGAATATGTATTTTTTTTCCAAGCACACATGGGACCTTTATCACGATAGACCATATCATGGGTCATAAAACAAACCTTAACAAATTTAAAAGAATTGAAATCATACAATGCATTTTCTCTGAAGACAATGGGATCAAACTGGAAATCATGAACAAAACCACAACAGGAACATCTCCAAACATTTGATTAGCTAGAAATTTGCCAGAGACAACTAAGAATAGACACAGCTAAGGTAGCCCTCCTGGGTTTGGAACAACATCAAAAATTTCCTGCAAGACTATACAATGGTGGGACAGAAATAGGAAAAACTTCCCATCCCAGAAGGGAGAAATTGAATGGGAAAGAGGGGTCATTGTTCCCAAGCAAGTCTAAAACCCAGCAAGGTGAACTCCATAAAATCCCAAGTCTAACTTTATGTTCCTTCTACCATATACGTCACCCTAATATCCATCCCCACACATAGTCCCCTGATTTCTGTCTGCATAAATCGGAAGGAATCCATGCAGTTCTTCTAAATGTAGCATACTTCCTTATGGGTTACACGTTATACCTCACCTTTCAGGGCCTGCTGGGACCTAGTTTAGTTATGGTCTGGAGGCAAAGAGGAGTGGTGGGGTGTTGATTTAGTTTGCTAAAGCTGCCAGAACAATATACCAGAAATGGGTTGGCTTTTACCATGGGGATTTATTAGCTTGCAAACTCACAGTTCTGAGGCTGAGAAAACAGTCCAAATCAGGACATCATCAGGCTATGCTCTCTCCCAGAAGACTGGCTTCACGCTATCCTGGAATTCTTATACATGGGAAGACACAAAGCAGTGTCTGCCAGTTTTTGCCTTCTCAAAATGACACATGGCATACTTAGCATGGAACCACACGTGAGACTCTGGTCACAGCACCCTGCACAGGGGCTGACACCCAGCAAGTACTCAGTCAATGCCTGCAAAGTCAAATTGATGACCAGGGTTTAATTCAGCAATATTTTTTAATGCCCATGATGTGATTAATTCTTGAGCTTTGTGAGGGCAGGGACCATTTGTTGTTCACTGTTATCTCCTCTGTGCCTAGCATAGTGCTGTGCATGGATCAGGCAGTAACGAGTATGGTTCAGTCAATAAATGAACTACACACTCCTGCACCTGTCCTTTGAAAGATGACCTTTCTCCTCTTCTATTGCCTCTGTGAGGTGGCGAGCCTCCTCTTGAATACGTTCCTCTAAGCTCTTCTTTCCTAAGCCAAAGTTCCTTAGTGTTGTCAGGAGAAACCTTTGCTCCTTTAGGTCTGGCCATTGGACATTATTACTCCTGGGAAAAAGAAAGTCAATATTATGCATTTCAGATTCTTGAATATGAATATCTGGCAAATAATTTGGGGATCAGAGGGAGGGAAGGAGAAGAGAATTAAGGCACTTGAAACATGTTCATAGAAATAACCCCAAAACAATGGATATAATGAGTAACATTTCCTGAATATTTGATATGCCCAGCACTTTACTAAGCGTTCTTTATACATTATGTAATTTAATACTCACAAAACCCCACGGGGTAAATTATTATACAATATACAATTATTCCCCCCATTTACCTGAAGACAACACAAGGTACAATGGGTAAAGTAAACTTCACGAGGTCACACCATTATAAAAGTTGATCAGGAATCCAAATTTAGGTGTGCCTGATTCTAAAGACTATGATTCGAATATTACTCACATAAGTGCATTTAATTATTTATGTTGTGCTAAATATTAGGAATGAAGCTGTTTGCAAAACAATGTCAACACTCGGAAAGGGGCATGAAAGGCTTTATAGGAGGTGTCCTACTAAGCTAGGCCGTAGTCGATGAAGGAAGGACTCAAGGAAACAAGGAGGAGTGAATATTCCATGCAGGAAGAAGAACAGCAAAGAGAAAGGTAAAAAAAATAATAATAATAAAAAATAAAAACAATTCAGTGTGCACAACATCACATAATTTGTTTTATATCATAGGTAATGTTATTCTTTTCTGTTTTTTCACTCAGCTCCCTTTAATATCTGGCATTAGCTTCCACCCTTTCAACGAAACAGTCCTCCTTTTGTAAAATTCAGTGATACTTTTAAACTTCATCTTACTTGATCTTTCAGCAGCCTTAGAAATTTTTTTCCTGAAATACTCTCTTCCAATGGCACCCAGAGCACCATAATCTACAAAATTTCCCCCCATTTCTTTTGATAGTTCATATTTTATTCAATACGATCTTGAATTAATAAAGTTCTTCAGGATTACGTACAAAGCTTATTCTCTTCTCACTCTACATTCTATTTCTGGGATCTCTTCAACTCCTAAATTTTAAATATCAGCTATTGATAGTCATCATGTATCTCTGATTCTATGCCATAGATCTATAAACACAACTGCTTGTTTGACTTTGCCAAGTTAACGGCATTTCAAATTCAGCATTTCCGAGATGAAGTTCAAGATTTCCATAAAACTTCTGACCCAAACCCAACTAAACCAAGCACATTATCTTTCTTCAGGAGTTCTCTCTTTCTATCATCTACTCAGTTGGGCATCGACCTCAATACTTCATTCTCTTTCCATCCTCTCTCCAGCTACCTCATTGTGTCTTATTGGATTTACCATGTGAATATCTTGAACCAATGTATCCTCACAGTTACCATGCTTGTCTAACCTACTCTCATTTCTTACCACCTTCCTAATACAAGCTACCATTTTCAATAGTCTATTACAAAACTATTCTACATCTATATTCTTGTTCCCTTCACTCTATTCTCTATCCTGAAGCCTAAATTAATCTTAAAAATGAACAATAAAAATATGATGATTTCCTTCTCTGCTTAAAACCATTCAATAGGTTCCATTGTTGCTAGAATAAACTAGTGTTAACAAGAGGCTGCATGAACTCTTCCTGGTCAAGCTCAGCAGATTCATCTCATGCCATTATTTCCAATTAATGTGTTTGCTCTTGCTACACTGGCCACCTTTCAATTCCTGAAGTTCACCGTCCTTCATCCCATCTCTACCATTTTCATATGTTACTCCTTCTGCAGGATTGCACCTCCTTTTTCTTCATTTTATTAAATTAAGTGCCATTTCTTTAGGTTAGCTCTTCCTGAATTCCTGGACTAGAGTAGTTTCCTCTAATAAGTGTACCCAGCATTTGTCTCTATAGTATTGTAGGCTTTAAATTCTTATGGAATTAATTGGCACTGTCTCTCTCCCTGATTTTAATGTGATTTACTAAGGACATGGACCTTCTCACACGGCAGACAATTAAAAAATACAGGGGATGGATGTAGAGTGAATGGATGAAATACTGCAAAGAGGAATTGCAAAGCACTTGAAAAATATGGTGCTTTGATAGACTAATAGTTTTGAGTTTTTATTTCATTTTTTTAAATGATTAAGTTTATTTAATAATAATTTTAAATAATCATGCCAGCCTCTTCTAATATGTACTGATTGTGTTTGACTAGAAATCTGGAGATACCATCTGTGGCATGAAATTAATGACCAAACATAAGAACTAGAGATAAGAAGAAAGAACTAGATCAGCAGCAAAAGGAGGCAGATCCATATCCAATTTACTGGGGCAAGAGGTTTGAACAGGGAAGCAGAAAGAGAGAAAGCATTGCCTCTTCCTCTGCTATCATTGAATGATGAGGTTACTTGATTATCAAAGCATCCACATTGAGTTCCTGGAGGAGAGGAGACTTCGCCCAAGTCCCTGGCTTTAGCTCCGACCCTGCTGAATCCTTTCAGGTGCCTTCAGTTGGGGGAAATGGGCATCCAACTTCCTTTAATGGAAGGGATTTTTTAGTGGGTCTGGTCTCTGGGGTTTTTGAGGAAGTATAATCATAGAGACACCCTTAAAAGTACATATGAATATCAAACACTCAAATCTTACATTGGGAAAAAACTTACCTTTTTTCTTAATGATATATTCTTGGTGTGGAGTCATGGGATGGTTCACAAAGTTCTGTTCTTGGTGGACAAGGACTTCTTTGATTAAGGGCAATCCTGTTAGGTTACTGAATGCAAGTTACCTAACTGCAGGCTAAGGAGGTTGTGGTATTCAATATTTTTCTTTTTGATACGTAGAAACTCTAATAAAGCACTACAAAAGAATTATATATTTATTTCATAGACATCTGGAAAGATGTATACCAAAGTCTTAATAGAGAAGTATTGCTGAGCGTGTTCAGAGGGGCTAGTGAGAGGCAGTGATGGGAGTGGGAGGGATGGGAACAAGGAGTGGTCAGGCTCTTTCTCTCTTGCTATACTCTATAATGCAATGATTGTGGGTTGCTTTTATAATTTAAAAAGTTTTTCCATCCAATAAAGAAAAGGAAAATAATAGAAAGAAAGAAATGGAAATGTGGAGTGAAGTTTTATAACTTCATCTTTTTGGAGTTATGGAATCCTTTGAAAATCTATTGTTAATCATGGATCTACTCTCCAATAAAATTCTGTACATATGAATATAGTTATTGATGGAGCTTCAGGGATTACCTAGTCCCTGGGGCCCAAGGACTACTATTAAGAATCCTGGTCTCACAGGTATTTCTTGGGGCAATGTTAGGTTTCTGAGTACAATCTGTGGAAATCAAATTCAAGTTCAATCCAGAAAGTTTTTATGGCATGCATGTGTAGCTAGGCTCCTTCCTGCTTTGCCATGTTTTATGTGAAGACAGTACAAAGATCAACAGTGTATAGTGTCTTCATAAAATATCAAAGTCCCTTGTGAAAGGCTGATGGTATAGATAAACAAATGCATTGCAGAAGACAACATATGCTATAGTGCAGGTAGAAAGAAATAAGAAGAGATGAATGTCCACCCCAAATATTAGAGAAAATTTTTAAAGATTGGTAGTGTTTGAGCTAGATCTTAAGTGAACCTCAGGTTGCCAGCAAAAGAACATACACTGTGAAGGCAGAAACAATAGCAGAGTGGTAATGAAAGGGGAAGCCGTGAACGTGAAGACAGATCAATAGAAAGAATCTAATCTGAAAAACACAGAGAAAACAGATTGTCCTGTGGTGCAATAAGAGAAGATTGCACTAATGCTATCAAAGTCCAAGAGTTCCAGGAGAGGGAAAATAATGTGGGGTGGGAAGTATGTGAAGAAATAATGACTGAAAATTTCCCAAATTTGGCAAAACAAATCAACCTGTGGATTCAAGAAATTGAGTAGCCCCAATGGAAGATAAACCCAAAGAAATCAACCCCAAACAGGATAAACAGAAACAAATGCTGACCAAAATATATCACATCAAACTTGTGAAAACAGGACATAGAAAAAATAATGAAAGAAGTCATAAAAATAGTTGAAATCAGTCATTATTACCTATGGTGAACAGCAAATCAATAACAAGATTTCTCATCAGAAACCATGAAGACCAGAAGAACGTGGCACAACACTTTTAAGTGTTGAAAGAATGGAGCTGTTAACAGAGAATTCTATATCCAGTGAAAATATATCTCAGAAATGAAAGTGAAGTAAGGATATTTTCAGATGAAGGAAAGCTAAAGGAACTTGTCCCCAGAAGTCCTGTTCTAAAAGGATAGTAAAGAAACGTATTCATACAGGAAGGAAATGATAACTGTGGGACACCTGGAGCCTCAAGAATGAAGAAAGAGCAACAGAAAAGGTAAACACATTGGTATATACAATAGACTATTGACTCTTGACTTTTGAATGTCATGTTTGACATTTAAAAACAATAATTATAATATTGTCTAATATGGTTCTCAGTATATTTAAGGCATTTATATCATAAAGGAGAAACTGAAGGAACCTACATGGTAGTAAGGTGTGTGTGTATATATACATACATATTCAACTTTAAGTGGTAAAATTTTGATACTATTAGACTGCAATAAGTTATGTATACATATTGTAATATTCAAAGAGATATACTCAAAAACATTATAAATAAATGAAAGTAGAAGTCTTAAAAATGTTCAAATAACTCACAGGAAGACAGGAAAGGAGAAACAGGAACATAACACAGAGGGAGCAATACTAAAACATAAAACAAATAATAATAAAATAACAATAAAATGGTTGATTAAATCCCAATATATCAATAATTACATTGACTATCAATGGTTTAAATATACTAATTAAATGACAGAAATTGGCAGAATGAATTTAAAAAATGAATTAACTTTATGCTGTCTATAGGAAATCCTTACAAATATAATGATTTAAATAGGTTTAAATAAAAAGATGGATAAAATATACCATGTGAATACTATTTGAAAGAAAGCCTGAGTGGCTATATTAATAGCAGATAAAGTAGAGTTCAGAGCCAGGAAAATCACCAGGGACAAAGAGAGACATTACGTAATGATAAAAGGGTCAATTAACCAAAAAGGCATGACAATCTTTCTTGCATATGCACCAAACAATGGAGTTGGCAAATACATGAAGGAAAACCTGATAGAACCAAATGGAGAAATAGATAACTCTAACAATTATTGTTGGAGACGTCAACACCTCTTTCTCAGTAATTGATAGAACCAATGAACAAAAAGTCATCAAAGGATGTAGAAGAATTGAACACCACCACTAACCAACAGGAAGTAACTGACATTTATAGAATACTGCACCCACCACCAGCAGAATATACATTTTTTTTACAAGCGCACATGGGACCTCCATCAAGATAGACCATATCATGGGTCATAAAATAAACCTTAACAGATTTAAAAGAACTGAAATCATGCAAAGTATTTTCTCTGAAGACAATGGAGTCAAACTGGAAATCATTGACAGAAAGATAATGGGAAAATCTCCAAAAACCTGAAAATTAAACAACACACTAATAAAGCAAGGGCATGATTTTAGAGGCCTACCTTTAAAATTCTGTGACTTAGTCTGTCACCTAGCATTGCCAACTGGGAATTTCTCCCTGAAAGCGATAACTCTTGTCCATTTGAACTTGAGAAATATACATCTGTGTTTAAATAAGGCTGGGTATTTGTAGGGAAAGTGAACTAATATTTGTTGAGCGCCCCCCAAAAAAGCTATGCAAATGATGCCCATTACCTGTCTTACTTAATCTTCATGACCACCTACCATAGTGTCAACTCTCAACCACATACCTGTTCTGAACCACAGGGTTACCAGCTGTGGATTCTTGAGAAAGTGTTGCATGCTGGAGAGAACTTTAAAGAATTCAGAGTGGCCAAACCATTTAACGATATTTTACCTATATAAATGGCCAGGTAGAATAATGCCATTTGGATGAGGAAAGCGAGCCTCAATGTGGGGTTCACCCAGGTTACCACCTTTAGCTGCAGAGCCACCCAAACCCTTCCCCCACGGCCCCTGGGTGCCAGTTGTCTAATATAAGGCCCAGGCACTCCCGGGCACCTCTGCCAGCTCCTACCAGCTGAAGCTTCAGGTGCGACTGCTCAAAGCCCAGTTGGCAGAAGTTGCCTATGAAGGGCAGGCCCCAGGGCCCAGGAGGGTAGTTCTTTGGGCGCCGCCTTTTGAGGAAATCAGCATGAACAGAGAGGCGACGGCACCCAGCAGGAGAGTGCGGAGATGGAACCCTGCCCAGAGGGCGGCCGCCAGGGAGTCTAAAGCAGCAAGCATGACTGGAATGCTGGTCGGCTTATCCGGGGTCGACGCAAGACTGTCTAAAGCAGTGTCTTCTGCTTGCTCCCAGCAAAAAACTTCCTTTCCCCCCCCACCCACTCAGGTTACACCCCCTACAACGACGTCCCGCCAGTCCCGCTCCACCGAATCTGCTCCTTCTCTGTCCTGCTCTCTGCCACGCTCCGCCCCTCCCAGCTGTGGCCCCTGCCGGGTGACAGGCTCCAGACACAGCTGGTCAGGTGCCAAGCTCTGGATTCCTGATCGATCCCGTACTGAATCCGCGGAGATGGTCTTGGAAAAGGCCAGACTAGGGGCATTTTTCTTTTCTATTTTGAAGGTCCAACTTTCTCTGAAATCGTTAGTGCTCTTGGGTTTATGATTTTAATGCCACTCAGAGCACAACAAAAGTTGGGTTCCTTGTTTTTCAGTCATAGCCTAACACAGTTATTGGTAAACAGTATGATAGCAGCAACTGACATTTCTTGGGCTCTTACTAAAACACCCGCTGGTGAGTTAGTCTCTACATAAATTATTTCATCCTCACAAAATTGTGCGGGAATGGAGAGGGGTGGGAGGTGGGGGGTGAGAAAGGTCTTGCTTGCTTGGTATTGCAGATGAGGAAACTGAAAAACAGTTTAGGATTAAATAAATTGTGAAAAAATGAATCCCTCAGCCTGGTATGTGTCACAGCGTTTGTTGCCAGATTAACCAAGGTCTTATATCTGAATAGAGTTCTGAAGATTAAAAAGCAAAACTCCTAGGATTGAGCCTAATCCAGAAGGTTGTTGTAGGAATGCATCTTAGTTCTTGCTTTGCCTTTTGAGGCTCTTCCTTTGAATTCCCAAAACAGTGTTAGGTCTTCAATTTTCAACCTTTCCTGCCATCCTGTGCCCACCTGTGACACTATTTGATTTATGAGATATTGAAAACATGCAGAATAGTTCTAGAATAGTAGAGCAAACACTCATGTACGAATATCCCCCCAAAAATTCTTCTTAAAATCTTGTATTAAAAAGAAAATATAAAATAAAACAGAATTGATGCCTCTTCTCTACCTTTCCAAGGTCCACAGGGAGACACTAGCTGGAGCTTAGTTTATATCCAACCAGGCCTTATTTCCCTATTTTACTTGAGGTGCTAGTAAAACAGCATCCCAACAACATTTCTAATATTCATAGAAATGTAATTTTTTAAAAGAATTATTCTACAATCTGATTTTCTTTTATTTCATTCTGTGTTATGTGTTTGAGATCTATCCAGGTTGATACATGTGGCTCTAATTCATTCTTTTTAACAGCTGAGTAATCCTCTATCACTGCAACCCTATTTATTTACTCATTCTCATAGTAATGGACATTTAGATTTTTCTCCCTTCTCCCCTTTTTCTTTGCATTAAAACAATGCTGTATTGGGACAACTTCTAGAATGGCAGCATGAAGAGCTTTGCAGACCCTCTTTCCAGCTAAACTATAAATGTTGGAGAGAATGTGGAGTAAGAGGTACACTCATTCCACTACTGACAGTAATTTAGAATGGTGCAGATACCTAGAGGACGGTTTGGTGGTTCCTCAGGAAGCTAAGTATAGAATTGCCATATGATCCAGCAATCCCACTACTAGGAATATACCCAGAAGAATTGAAAGCTGGGACACAAACAGATATATGCATACTAATGTTCATTGCCACATTATTCATAAGAGCCCCAAATTGGAAGCAACCCAAGTGTCTATCAACAGATAAATGGATAAACAAAATGTGTTATAAACATTTGATCGATTATTACTCAAGTGTAAGAAGGAATGAAGTATTGACACATACAACAACATGGGTGAACCTCGAAGACCTTATGTTGAGTGAAGTAAGCCAGTTACTAAAGGTCAAATATTGTATGACCTCACTGATAGGAACTAAGGTTATTGAACAGACTCACAGAGGTAGAGGCTGGAAGATGGAAGATAGATTACCAGGAGATGGAATGGGAGTAGAGAGTGTTGATCCAATGCTCAATCTGGGCAGAATCTATGATAAGGTGGATGGTAGGGTTTTGGCAGTGAATGAGGGTGATGGAGGTGCAGCTGTGTGAGTGGGGTTGGGGGGATGGTTTGGGCCATCCATGGAACTGAAGGGACAGCTGGATGAAGGAAGAGGTAAACTCTGGGGAGGAGGCAGACTGTGTTTGAAAACACAATTGTGGGAGTGTTCTTTTGGTGTCTATGGCAGGGGAGGGTCACTGGTGTAGGGTGTCAGTGATGAGAAGATATGTGATGAAGGATATACTTGGGGCATGCTTCTATGGAATATGAATGTGTTCATGTTGTCATAGGGTGGGATTTCAGTGGGTGGAGACCCAAACAATAACCAACAAAATATTAAACTCCAATCAGGGAGTCCTATTACATTATCAAATAGAGTGGTAAGAATCTCTAGAGTACATAGGCAATGCTTAATAAAAAGAAATACCCCAAAATGTCAAGACTATGATATTAATGTTTATACTTATGAATCTTATTCTTATAAAAAATACTAATAATATCTATTGCCTAAGAGTTACCTCTTGAAAATGTCCTTGTTACTCCAATGTGGACTCTAAGACACAATCAGCAAATAAACTCACTACCTTCCCCTCAGTGTGGGCAATGACGCCCGGGGATGAGCCTTCTTGGCAACGAGGGATTAATATCAAACACTATCCAAGGATGCATTTTGAAAAAGACTTTGGCCCTAAAATGAAAACATTAAATACAAAAGGGTTTTTACGGCTAAGAGATTTTAAAGTTGGTTGGGAGGGCCTTTCAGAGGTGTTGCTTATGCACATCTCAGGCAGTCTCAATAACTGCACACAACCACAAGAAATCAGCATCCTGTTGGTAGGCCCTACCTTGGAATATATGATAATCTATTTCCCCAAAGTAACAGAGTTAGACTTATTTATAATTTCCTGACACATGATTCATCTATCCCTTTTATTTGAACCTACCATAAGCACTATACCCCAAAAATACATGTCCAAGACTGAAATATTCAGTCTATTCATATGTCAGTTGAGTCCTGAAACTCAGCAGAGTCACAACCAACACCTGCCCTCCAGTTCATCAGACTTGCAAAGGACAACTTACAAAATGATATTGATGGACAAGTCCCATTCCCAAAAACAAAGAGTACCTACAACTGCAAGCAAAACAGTACGTTGGATCAAAGTATAACAATGGATCAAAGTAGAAATATTATTGTTGTATGAAAAAAACTGGTAACATTGTCATAAAGATAGTGGTTACCAGAGTTTCTGTGGGGAGGAGATGGAATGAATAGGTGGAACATAGGGCATTTTTAGGGCATTGGAATTCTTCTGCATGCTATTTCAATGAGGAATACAGGTTATTATACATTTTGACAATTCCTATAAAACTGTACAGGGCAAAATGTAAACCAAATGTAAACTATAGTCCTTGATTAGACCAATGCTTCAATATTTGTTCACCAAGTATAACAAATGTGCCACATGATGTAAGATGTTATTAATAGGGGAAATTGTGGAAGGGGGAGAGGGTGAGGTGTATGGGAATCCCCTATATTTTCGATGTACCTTTTATGCAATCTAAAGCTTCTCAATAAAAAAGTTTATTATATAGAAAAAATAAATGCAATGCAAGACTTGGAAAAAATTAAGTATCTTCTAATTGTACTAAGGGCATATGGCAAGTGAAGAAATTTTTATTCAAGAAATTCACCTAAATTTCAATAATAACAGCAAGAGTATATGACATTTGATGATAACCTATCACTTTTCTCTCACAACCCCCAACTCAGTGTGATGGAAGCTGAATGCTGGGTGAGCACAGTCAAGATATGGGGCTCCCTTGCTCCACAAATCCCAGTTGAAAGCTACTGAATCTCTGAGGAAGGGAAAGCCTGCCAGCATTTCTCACCTCCCCCCTCCCAAATCCAAGCTGCAGTAGCTCTATTCTAGGCAAGAGCAGCTGAGAGGTTCAGGGGTCTCTTCCTCCACCCAGCTCCCCTAGTAGGGTGGAAGTGTAATTGAGGCCTACAGGCCTAGACTACTGGGTCACCAATGACCTCCCGTTCACTCTTAGCACAGAGGTCCTACTTCAGGAGAAGCAAGCCAGGAAGACCAGAGGCCCCTCCCCTGTGCCCTGCTCATGAAGCAGGAGTGCCAATCCAAGAGAAGTGGACCATTGTCCCCACCCTCAGCTCTGGAGTAGTGGCACAGAAGTTTTGGCCAGGGGAAGAGGCAGACCATAAGAAAAGAGAGATCTGAAGCTCACCCAAGAAAACTGACTTTAATTAGAACAGAGTGTGGGGAAGTTTAAGCCTAAAGGAGCACTTGCAAAGAATGGAGATTTTAGTCATAAGCAATGAAGTGGAGACCTGTAACTCCATGAGAACCATAATTTATACCATGGATTAGCTAGAAATTTACCAGAGGCATCCAAGAAAGGAGACAGCTAAGAAGAGCACTTCTGGGTTTGGAACAAACATCAAAAACTGCCTCTAAGACTACACAATGATGGGACAGGCATAGGAAAGATACTCCCATTCCAGAGGGAGAAATTGAATGGAAAAGAGGGGTCATTGTTCCCAAACAAGTCCAAAATGCAGCAAGGTGAACTCCATAAAATTCCAAGTCTAACTTTATGTTCCTTCCACCGTATACTTCACCCTTAACAGCCACTCCCACACATATTCCCCTGATTTCTGTCTGTATAAATTGGAAGGAAACCATGCAGTTCTTTTCAGTGTATCATACAGATAGCAGTGCCCACAGCTTTATTCTTAGGAAGATCATTCTAGTTACACCATGGCAGGTGGCTTTGAGTGGGGAAATATTGAAAGAAGGACGATTGTTTCAGGCAAGAAATTGAATGGCTTAAACCAGGGGTTAGCAAACTGCAGTCCTTGGCCAAATCTGGTTTGCTGCCTGATTTTGTTTGCTCACAGCTAAGAATGTTTTTTTCAATTTTTAACTGGTTGGAAAAAAATCAAAAGAAGAATAATATGTTGTGACATGTAAAAATCACATGTAAGTCAAATTTCAGTGTCCGTAAGTAAAGTATTATTGAAACACAGCCACTCATTCATATTGTCTGTGGCTGTTTTCATGCTATGACAGCAGAGATGAGTAGTTGCAGTAGACCAACTGGTCTGCAAATCCTAAAATATTTACTATTTACAGAAAAAGTTTGTTGACCCCTAAGCCAAGACCATGGAAGTGAAGATGGCAGGAAGATAACAGGCCCAAGAATGATGTGAAAGGAGTAGAATAAAATCTTGGTTACTGATAGAATGGAAGGTGAGGAAAAGAGATAAATTCCTAGCTGGGGAACTTTGGTAAGGGAGAAAAAGGAGTCAAGTTTAAGGGAAAGATAATGAATTAGTTTTTGGACATACTGAATTTGAAGGGACATTTGAACTGGTGAGATATTTAGGCTGGATTCACAGAACTAGGACCTAAGAAAGATGCCTGGGCTGGAAATAAAGATTGACAAATCTTCAACATACAGAGGATAGATGAAGACAGGGCAGCTGGTGAAATGGCCTAAGATGATTGTTTTTCACCTTGTATGAGGTCACAGTACCCTTAGGGAATACCCCCAGGAAAGCACTTGAAAGTTGTGGCCCTCTGCCCAGAAGAAAAACACACTCAAATTCTTTATATTGCTTCTGGACATCATGAAATCCTGGAATAAAAGTAAGAGCCAAAAAAGAACCAAGCATAGACTCTTGGGACATGTCAACATTCAAGGTGTGGATAGAGAAAAAGGAGCCTGTGAAGGAAGTTGAGAGGAACTGGTCAGAAAGATAGAAGGAGAATCTCAGAATCTTGGTGGAGCTGCAACTCCTACTCTACAGCTCAATGGACTCACCCAGGACACTTCGCGGGGAGATGATGATGGACAACGGCCATCCCAGGGAATGGAGGGAGTCTGCAGCTGCAGGCAGGATAATCCCATCCATCTTATCCATGGGATATAAGGCCCCTCTCACTTGGAAGTGGTGTGGGCATCACCATCCCAGACTTCTCAGGATTAGGGGAAGAGCTATGGACTAGAGTGGACTTACTGGTATTCTGTTATAGACATATTGTGATTCATGCAATGGAAGTAATTACAACATTAATGTGGAGCCAGTGGCCACTGGATACTTTGGGGACAGGGAGAGGGAAAAGCAGTTGTAATACAGGGGCTTTTTTGGGATTTGGGAATTATCCTGAGTTACACTGCAACGACAGATATAGGCCATTTTATATCATCACATAACATGCAGAACTGTGCAGAATGCAAAGGAGAAGATGCCAAGAAGAACTGGCCCAAGGGTTAACAGTGCTTGCTGCAGAGAAGTTAACTGTGGGTGGACGCTTCTTTCAGAGGTTTTAGGTGTGAGCCAGCATCCTGTAAGTTTTTATATGTTGTGTCTTTGTTTTCACTAATCTGTAAGTATTTTTTAATTTCCCTTGTAATTTCTTCTTTAAGTTATTAGTTGTTTAAGAATGTACTGTTTGATTTCCTCATATTTTTTAATTTTCCAGTTTTCTATCTGTAATTGATTCCTAGTTTCATTTCACTGTGGATGGAGAAGTTACTTTGTACTATTTAATAATTTTTAAATTTATTGACACTTCTATTGTGTGTGACATATGGTCTCTCCTAGAGAATGCTCCAAGTACAATTTACCATAATATGTACTTTGCTGCTTTTGGGTGAAGTGTTCTATGTAAGTCTACTAGATCTAGTTGGTTTATAATATTGCGTAGATTCTCCATTTCCTTGTTGATCTTCTCTCTCAATGTTGACTCCTGTATTGAAAGTGATGTATTGGAATCTCCAACTGATATTGTAGAAATTCATTTTGTCACTTTACTTCTGTCAGTTTGCATCATATATTTTGGGAACCTATAGTTAGATGCATATATGACTAAATTTTTATAGATTCTTGTTGTATTGAATATTTTATCAACCCATGTTCTTCTATGTCTCTTATATTTGGTTTTGAGTTAAGGCCTATATGGTCTAATATTTGCATATTAAAAAGCCACATCACCTCTCTTTCTTTACTATTTGGATGTGATAGTTTTTCCATCCTTTCAGTTTCAACCTTTTTTTTTTTTCTTTAAATCTAAGATGAGTTACTTGTAAACAACATAGAGTTTGAGCATGCTTTTCTTTCCATTATGCCAATCTTTGCCTTTTTATTGGATAGTATAATCCATCTATATTTACTTTTAATATAATTACTGATAATGCTAGACTTACTTCTGCCACTTTGCTAATTGCATTTTGTAAGTCTCATAACATTTTTATTTATCCATTTCTCCTATACTGTCTTCCTTTTTGCTTACATGATTGTAGCAGTTTGATATTATTTATGAATTACAAAAAAGGTTTATATTTGTAAACTGGTCTCTTCTTCTGGGTGTGATAGCCTTTGATTCTATTAGATTCAGCTGAGATGTCTTTGATTAAATTGTTAAAATTAGGGCTTTGATTCGACCACATTGGTAGGACATGACTCAGGGTTGAGTCCTGTCCCCTTGGTGAGTTAATATAAAAGGACACTCAAGAAGTAACACAGAAGATACATGGAAGCGGACAGAACTTGGTCATTTGGTCCTGCCATGTGAAAGAAAGGAAAAGGCTCGAACAGCTAAAGCCCTGGGAAGAGAGACAAACGCCCTGGGAAAAGAGACCAGCCCTATGGTAGCCTACAGCTGAGATAGGAAGAACCGGGACCCATGGAATCTTAAGAGGAAGGAGGAAGGAGACACCAGGAGAAATCATCTGCAATCTTGCTTCAATACATTGCAAATGACTTCAGTGAGAAATTAACCTTGAGTTGGACTCTTTAAGGCCTTGTAACTGTAACCTTCTACCCCAAATAAATACCCTTTATAAAAGCCAACAGATTTCTGCTACTTTGCATCAACAACCCTTTGGGTGACTCATACAATGAACTTTTTATTTTTGCTTTTATTCAAGAAGTTATGCGTTTATAGAACAATCACATGTAACATATAGGATTCCCATACATCGCCCCACTACCCACACTTTGCATTGTTGTGGAATATTTCTTACAATTGGTGAAAGAATAACATCAAATTTTTACTGCTAATCATTGTCCATAGCTTACATTTGGTGTGTTCTTCCCATAAACCATCCTATTGTTATCACCATGTATTAGTATTGTATATTTGCTATATTCATGAGAGAACATTCTCATATTTGTACTGTTCTGAATACAGGTCCTTTATGACATTCGTTAAGTTTATTCCTAACTTTTATTTTTATCTTCGCCATTGAAAATGGATTATTTCTCCTGACTTCCTTCTCAGGTTGTATAGTAGTGTATAGAAATGCTACTGATTTTTGCATATTAATCTCCTATCCCACCGTTTTGTTGAACACAATTATTAGTTCTGGTAGCTTTGTTGTGAAATTTTGCATTTTCTAGGAATGGGATCATATCATGAGTGAACAATGAAAGTTTTACTTCTTCCATTCCTTTTTGGGTGCTTTTTATTTATTTATTTTCTTGCTTAATTACTCTAGCTAGAACTTCTAACACAATATTGCATAATGGTGGTGACGGTCGGCCTCCATGTTTTGTTCCTGATCTCAGCTGGAAAGCTTTCAGTCTTTCAACATTAGATACAATGGTAGCTTGGGATTTTTCATATATGCACTTTATCATGTTGGGAAAGTTTCCTTTTATACCTAAAGTTGGTGTGTTTTTATCAAGAAAGGGTGCCATATTTGGTCAAATGCCTATTATGCGCCAATCAAGAATGATATGTGATTTTTCTTCCTTGATTTATTAACATGGTGTATTACACTGGTTGATTTTCTTGATTTGAAACACACCTGCAGACCTAGGATAAAACCCACTGACAGTGATGTATAAATCTTTTAACGTGTTTTTATATTCCATTATCAAGTATGTTGTTGAAGAATTTTTCACCTATATTCATTAGAGAAATTGGTCTGTAATTTTCTTTCTTCAAAGTATCTTTATCTGGCTTTGGAATTAGTGTGATCGTGGCTTCATAGAATGTGTTTGGTAGCATTCCCTCTTGCTCTATTTTTTAGAAAAGTTTGACAAGATTTATGTTAAATCTTTGAATAATTGGGAAAATTCACCTGTGAAGCCATCTGGTCCAGGGCTTTTAATTTCAGGGAGATTT
>JAQZBX010010380.1:23646-44487 GCA_029593785.1 Cabassous unicinctus | reverse complement strand
AAAATAAAATAAAATATGCACATGTATTACATTAAACTTTAAAGAAAGAAAAGCATACAATAACAAACTTATTACTTTTCTTCCCCCCTCTTTACTCTTTACTAGTCTCTTTACTCGTTTTTGCCTGTAGTCTGTGCTAGTCTGCTCATTTTTTTTGCTCATTGTCTGTTTGTTTTTTTTCTTTATGAGGCACAGGAAACCGAACCTGGGACCTCCCATGTAGGAAGCGGGAGCTCAACCCCTTAAGCTACATCTGCTCCCCTTGCCTTTTTTTTTTAAAGATTTGTTTATTTATAAAATTTATGTTCTCCCCCACCCCCATTGTTTGCACTCACTGTGTCTATTCGTCTTTCTTGTTCCTTTAGGAGGCACCGGGAACCAAACCTAGGACCTCCGATATGGGGAGGAGGCGCCTAATCACTTGAGCCACCTCTGTTCCCTGCTTTTTGTTGTTGTTGTGTCTCTCATTATGTTTTTTTCTTCTTGTGTATCTTATTGCGTCATATTGTTGCGTCAGCTTGCCGTGCCTGCCCGTCGCGCCAGCTCTCTGTCTTCTTTAGGAGGCGCCAAGCACTGAACCAGGGACCTCCCACGTGGTAGGTGGAAGCTCAATTTCGTGAGCCACATCCGCTTCCCTCCCCTTGCTTTTCTTATAAAGATTGCAGTAAATCAGAATGTGCTTGACCAAAGTATATCCAGGTTTATCATCATTGAAAGTTTCTCTAAAATCTTTAGAATCTAGTCATTTATAGGTCTAGTACAGTGCTTTGAATGGTAGACCCTTACTAAGTTTTTGTTAATCATGAAGTATTTCTTTTAAAAGAGCTTTGAGGGAAGCAGATGTAACTCAAGCTATTGAGCTCCCGCCTACCACATGGGAGGTCCCTGGTTGGGTTCCCGGTGCCTCCTAAAGAAGACAGCGAGCTGATGCGATGGGCAGGCGCGGCAAGCTGACACAACAAGATGATACAACAAGATACATGGGGAGGAAAGCATAATGAGAGACAAAGCAGGGAGCGGAGGTGGCTCAAGCGATTAGGTGCCTCCTTCCCACATTGGAGGTCCTGGGTTCGGCTCCCGGTATCTCCTAAAGAAACAAGATGAAAAGACACAGCAAGTGCAAACAATGAGCGGGTGGGGAGAAATAAAATAAATAAAAAAATAAAAATAAAAGAGCTTTGACTAACTGAACCTGTTTCTATTTTCCTTTTAGGTTTAAATTTTTGAAATTGAAGTAAGTCTACACATTAGGAACTCATGTCTTTTCTCGTAAGTAAACCAGAGCGGATTAGGGTGAGTGTTTCTATTCTTCTGCCTTTCCTATATTTGTTTTCTGAAAATCATTGTGTTTTGGAAGATGTTGTAGGTGGTTCTTTATGTGATGATTGGAATCCTACAGCAATGTGGGAGGTAGGAAGTAAGGCAGGTATTTACAATCTCCTCTCTTGAGAAAAGAGCTTGTTGGCAGAGGATGACCAGAGACACAGAATATACCCACCTGCTTGTCTGATAGAGAAGAAACAAGAGGATGGTTTATTTCATGAATAACAATCATACAACAGTAAATGAGTTGATGTCCCTTTTCAGTGTAGATAAGTAACTGCTAATGATTTCCTTTGTGTTTTTGATAGGTTTGTGTGTTTTAAAAATCAGTATCAAATTATAATCACTGGAACACTTTTTTTCTAAGTCTATAATCATAGGTTTTAATTGAAGACTTTTTGAGCATGAAAATTTTTACTGTAACTCAAAACGTGTTCAGCTAAAATGACTTCAAGAACAAATACTGGGAGCAGATGTGGCTCAAGCGGTTCAGGTCCCGCCTCCCACACCAGAGGTCCTGGGTTTAGTTCCTGGTGCCTCCTGAAAAAAACAAAAACAAACAATAAGCAAAACAAACAAAAAACACCTCAGGGAAGCCAGTGTGGCTCAGTGGTTGAGCGCCGGCTTCCCACATTTGAGGTCCTGGGTTTAATCCCCGGCCCCCAGTACCTCAGGAAAAAAAAGAAAAAGAAAAAATACTGGATTTAGCTCCTTTTTAAGCTCCCATGATATATCATAAAGAATTTCTTCTTTTGTTTATTCTCAAGTACTTGATTTCTAAATGCACAGTACATTATTTTAAAAATTTTGTAATTAAGTGCTGTGAGACATTATAGATATACCACTCTTTTTTTTTTTTTTAAAGATTTATTTATTTTATTTATTTATCCCCCCCTTGCCGCTTGTGTTGCTGTGTCCATTCGCTGTGTGTCTTCTCTGTGTCTGCTTATCTCCCCCTTGCTGTGAGGTCTTGCCGCATCAGCCCACAGCACCGCGCGAGCCGGCCTGCCCTCACAAGGAGGCCTCGGGACGTGAACCCGGGCCTCCCATATGGTAAACGGGGGCTCTATCCATTGAGCCACACCCGCTTCCCTACCACTCTCTTTAAATATTAAAGTGTGCATTATAGCTTATGATGTAATGCATATGATGTTTTATATTAAGTTTTTTATTTAGGATTTTTTTTTTTTTGAGGTACCAGGGCCAGGGATTGAACCTGGGACCTCGTGTGTGAGAAGCTGTTGCTTAGCCACTGAGCCACATCAGCTCCCCTGAGTTGGTTTTTTCATTTGTTTACTTGTTGTTCGTTATTTTTTTGTTTTTAGGAGACACTGGGAACCGAACCTGGGATCTCCCATGTGGGAAGCAGGCTCTTAACTGCTTGAGCCACATCCACTCCTGTTATTTCTTTTTAATTTGGTAAAAAATTGATATAGAAAAGAACAGAGAATGTTATAGTTCCAATTCACAATCCATTTTAGACAACTTATTTCTGAATGTTAATCTTTTTTTTTTCCTTGTATTTATATATATAAGAAACAATTTATATTGGAAAGAGTAAACTTCACTTCTACTTAACCTGAACTCTGCTCAATGGAAAGATTACCCCCAAGCCAAACTTGAACACCAGTCCTTAAGTGAAATACAGTCTTGAGTCCATTTCTTTTAAATATGAGCTGCTTTTCTATTTCAACCTAGCCTGATTCAGGTGAAACCAGACCACTGATCAGTATGATGAAAATGTAATACTCGTTTGAAATAGGCCAGTAAAGTGAATCATAGATTGCTCATGCTGGTTTGGTTCATGTGTTTAAACTTGGTAGAAAAGATAGGCAGTGATATCTTTAGAAACCCTAAAGTTGGATGAAAGAATAAACAGCTTGCTGTGTTTCCTTTATAAACTAAAAGAACCTTGTGAAAAAATACTATTTCATCCCCATTTTTTGTATTGTGAATTTCAATAATATTTTTCAAGTTGGCATTATTGATCCAGGGCATCTGTAATGGAGGACCTTGAAATGAGTAACATAGAATGGAACCAAAAGGAAGTTTTATTTATAGGAATGATGAAAACATTCTTGGCTATTAGGGCTAGTATTGCTTATTTCTCATCTATCAGAGTTAAGAATTAGTCATCAAATTAGGCAAAGAGGAATAGAGAAAGGAATTAAATAGTCTTTTAATTTAATTGTCTTGAAATTGTTTTCAGTTGATTTAGATCAAGATTCTTTTCAGAATTTTTCCATAGAAATGTATCTAACGGTACTTTTTGATTCTTGTTTTATAATTGTGTTTTTGTTTTTCTGTCTATTGGCTGATATCTAATTTGTTGTGGCTTGGGAGAAATACTAATTCTCTTTGGGGTTTTCCTCTTTAGCGGTGGGTCTCGGAAAAGTTCATTGTTGAGGGCTTAAGAGACTTGGAACTATTTGGAGGTAAGTACAGTATGGCATTTAGCCATCACTTCAGGATAAATATTGCTACTCTTCTGTGGTTTAAATCAGTTTATAGAAATTGGCCAGTCTAAGGGCAATATAAACTACAGTTGTTGGATATAGTTGGCTTCTTTTTAACTCTGTGGTTTCCCAAAGATTTGAGAACTAAACTGGCACTTGTCCTTGACCTGTCTTTATTGTTAGAGAGCCAGTATTTACTTAAAGACACATGTGTTTCATCTAAGTGTTAGTCCAGTTGAAATAAATATCCTTAAAAGAAAAAAAATTAGTGCTTACAAGTCTTTGGCCTTGAAGATTTTAAAAATAAAATTATAGTCAGGACCAAGGTAGCAATGATATAAAAGTTCTGATTTTACTGATTAATCTGGTTTATTTGTATTTTCATGGTAAAAATTATGAGACTTAAGAAAACTAAGGAGAAATATGTTAGGGCAAAAACATTAAATCTCTATTGTGAAATATAAATGTTGATTTTAGAAGTCAAGTATGTTTGTAACTTTGAGGTTTAGCAGGTCCAGGCATTCTCCTTTGGCCATTTTTAAAGTGAACCTTTTTTTGAGAACTGTAATCTTAATTTAAGACAAAGAGCATTCTTTCCTATAAAAATAATAATAGCTCTATTCTTTGTGACTGAGCACCAAGATATTCTCTCTGTCCTTAGGATCCTATAACTAAAGGAACAACTAAAGGAACAGGTTATCAAATTGAATGCATTGGTTGACTGATCCAGAATATCCCCAAATAGGATTTAATAATTGAAGCTTAAACTTGCTAGTTACAAGGTGGTACCTATTAATTTATTTTCCCCAGTACCTCTCAAAGAACTTCTGGAATAGTATTATGTGTGAACTTTGTCAAAGTATTGTATTTTAAATGAGTGAGAGTTTAGAAAAATGATGGGTACTTTTTGTTTACTTATAAAGAATAAAAATTAGCTGCAGGGTAAAGGAAGAATTGCATTTTGGTCCTATTCTTATTTTCTTCGCATCATTAATGATGTTTAAAAGTAATCATCAGCAATGATAGAAATTGATTTGGAAGTCCTGTTTACAGTGAATTATATACAGATATTCCAGTGCATGTAAATTGAATTGATTGGTTTTGGTTTTAGTTTCTTGAGTGTAGAATCTCTGGCTGTCTTTTGACAGTGCCCTATTCTCTGATCTGAGGAGCATGAAGAGGTTGTTCTATACATTGTTTTACAATTTGATTAAGTCTGTTTTACCAAGTTTTTACAACTTGGATTTGCTTTCTACTCTGGAGGATTGGGTTAGATAGCCCTTAATTTATTCACCTGGCTTTTTAGCTTTGACAGATTGATTGTTTTAAGCAACTGCATCTGCCATTTGTGTACCAGAAAACTGATGTCCAAGTCAAAAAGAAGTTCCTAGTATGATAAATTAAGGCCAATTTACTTTGCAGCAATTCTCCTCTAGCCATACGGTTAGGTCCTCTAATATACCTTAGGAGAAAGCATTTTCCTTGGCACCTGAACTTAATGCTATGAGTTAGTTAGTTTAAGATATTTGGAAATGTGTAATTAGCCCTATACTTTACAGTTAAAAATCTTCAATTTTTATCACTTTTACAGAATGGAGAAAATCAAAAGATACAGAATTTGTCTGATTTAAGAGCAGAAAGTTGTTTTCCTTTGCTTTGTTCATTTTCACCAAGAGTAGTGGAGTTCCCAAAAGCCCTTGTTTTATTTGCATTCAGAATAGAATGTATATGTTGGGAGAATCAAATTGGATAATAGTTGCTCATACAAGTATTGTTATATTAAAACTTTTAAAAAAAACCTTTTTATAGCCCCTCTATTCCTTGGGAAATGGCCAACTATCTTTATAACTTTATAATGAATTTTTTGTTCACGAAGTATAAGACTCTGAAACCACATTGTATGACAATAGCGTTGTATGCCCATGAAAAGTAAAGGTATAATCAGAGCTATGTCCAGTAGAGAATATCCATGTAGTAGTAGCCTTGCCAAGTTTTGAAGAGCTGTTGTGTTTAAAACCCTGTCTCTGCCCCAATTTTACTCCGGATCTGTGTGTGTGTGTGTGTGTCTGTGCATATGTGTGTGTGTGTGTGTAACACTGCAGGCACTTTTTGCTGTAATGACTTTTAAGTGGTTTTTATTAATAAATGTAGTTCTAAGTGCAATAATGGCTGTTTCTGAATGTGGGTGTGTCTTCTGCTTAAAAAAGCAAAATGTCAACAATCAATTTTTCTACTCCAGAGCAGCCTCCGGGTGACACTCGGAGAAAAGTAAGTGACTTTCTAGGCTCTAGCAAAATGGTTGTTGCATGAAGATGACTTCTCATGGAATTTTGTGTGTTTTGTTGGCTTTTCATTTTATGTTTCTGCTTATTTGTCTTTGAGCTTTATTTGTAGTGTAATTCTTTTTATTTGTGAAGATTCAGGTTTCACCCTGGAAAGATTCTGAACTGTAGCTTGAAAACTGAAAAAGTCTCCTTCCCAACTACAACTACCCACCACCCTCTCACCCCTTCCTAAAAAAATAGTTTTCAACAGTCTAAAATGTGATTATCTTTTAGTGGCTGATTCTACTGAATTTTACATTGTTAGTTTATTAATAATAGGTAGCAATCCACAGAGATATTAGAGAGATCTCTGTCTAGATTGTAAAGCAGGGCCTCATCATATCTCCTACCTTAAAAGCAAAACCAAAAATTTAAAAGCACAAAACAATTTTTTTCCCATTGGCAAAAGCTGCAGAACTCTTGCCCTGTTTCCTATTCTTCTAGTTCATTTCACCTAAGTAAATAACACCAGATGTGCACAGTGCACCAAGCTCTTTTTGATCATGTGAATTAATGTCTTATAAAGAAAGAGGATAAGAACCATTTTCTAAGTAGACTTTGTACTCTTTTTCACATTAACAGACATTTGTACCTTTTGCAGATAGCCCCGAGATTGAGTGAAGGATGATCCTTGACTAGGAATTTCTCTTTGAGTAAAACTTTGGCTGTGCTTATTTAGTCTGCTACTCAGGAGCACTTGTCTATCAGATTCAAATATTTTCCAATCAGGAGACCAAAAAAGTTCTCTATATTATCAATTAGATATTTTTCCAGACCATAATACCAATTGTATATAAGTTTTATATTTTCAAAGCTTTCAGTGTTATACCAAAAGTTATCCTGTGTGAAACCTGTGGGTGGTTGAATGTGTTTTTTGGTAGCATTTAATAAATATTATCATTGTATGCTTTATTTTATTTTGTTTTAAACTTTTTAAACAAAGTTATCATTTTATGGTCATTTCTAGTTATCAGTAGCTTTTATGTATTTTTTCAAATGGTTCAAAATTAATAAAATGCTTTCAATGGTGAGGGAAAGTCATGCTGTGTTTAAAGAGAATCAGCTCAATATTTCATTCTTTTCACTTGAATTTTGACCCTTTCTAAATCCAAAACTATATAATGAACTAACCTATCATGACAGTATCAGACCAGACTTTGTCCCTTTATTTATTTTTTCTCTAAATAAAGGGGTTTCTCTCTCCCCCAAACACACTTTCTGTCTGTCTTTTTTATATACTTCTTGTTGATCTTCAAGTCATAGTCAAAGGTGTCTTCACAGTAAAGGACTTAAAGTCTAGTCAATAAATATTGCTGGTGGGTTGATTGAAAATACCCTCTTGTGGGTTACACCTGACAGACTATTGTATTATTTGCACTCTTAGTTCAAAAGAAACATCTCTGAAAAGTTTTTTTTTGTTGTTGTTGTTGTTGTTGTTGTTTTGTTTTTAACTTTAAAACCACCATACAGCAAAAAATTTTAAGTAATCAGAGACTTACGCTGAACAGACAGTGAATTCAGATCATTTCCAGTGAGCTGGGACAGAGTGGTAGAGGAGCCATAGCAGCCACTAGACTAGTTCATTTCATGCAATTCTAGATTGCCCATGAACTCATATTCCCAATTACCTAAAGCATTTTATTTTCAAAATCAAATACTTTTGAGTAGTTAACTGTACTCAGCAAAGATAGTAGAAATGTTTGCCAGTTTACTACTTGGGAGTCGTGTCTGTAGTTTAATAAATCATTCTCTACAACAACAATGTGCCTTTGGCATATAGCCTAGTCAAGAGTGTGTCTTACACGTATTCCTGTCATGGAGGAGAAGACACAGGTGATAAAAGAATATCTATCTGTAGTTTTTCCAAAGGGAGTTATTTAAAGTGGCGTATAATCAATATTTTAATCTCTGGGCTCAGCTGTACCTCATAGTATCTTTTACAAACTTGAAAAATGTTATTGAGTTTGCCTGGAGATCAGAGGGCAGAAGACCTTCAGGTACAAAGTAGTTCTAGATTTGCTTCTCATTGGGACCATATTGTTAACCTGCTAAAAATGCAGTACTTTTCTTTTATGCAAGGAGCAGAGTCTGATCTGTTGAGTACCCCTAGTGACAGGGGATCTAGTGAGTATGTTGTATGAGGGCTGGCATTTCCAGGATAGGTCATCACATTGAACCCTGTTTAAAAGGAACTGACTGGTGCATTTACTGTACCCTCCTCTTCAGCCCAGGGGAATGACAAAGTTGTAGGCAAAACCAATCTCTTCAATTCAAACTTTGCAATTCAAACTTAAATACGTATGTGCCAGCATTGTTCTAGGTATCGGGTTATACATCAGTGAAACAAGACAAGACAAAGTCTCTGCCCTCATGGATTGGAGGCAATTGAATGAGTCTCCTCCTCATTCATTTGGAGGAGACAGGCAATACATAAATGAAGTTCAGTGAGAATTCTGTGAAGAAAGTAAAGTAAGACGATGTAATAAAGTGACTAGGAGTCTACTTGACTTTGGATGAACTGACTCTTATCTGAAGAGATGACATTTAAGTTGAGACCTTGATGACAAGAAGGGAGGCAGCAATGAGAAGAGGGTGGAGGTGGGGGAGGAATAGGACTTGAGTATTTCAAACAGAGGACAGCTAGTGCAAATCTCCTAAGGCTAGAGCATGCTTGTTTGTGTGGGTAAAAGGTAGCCAGGGAGGGGAGAGTGGTATGACATGACGTCATGGTAAGGGGCTGAGTTGTGTGGGTCCGTATGGGCCAGAGTAGGAAGTTTGGGTCCGAAAGCCACCCCCTGAATTTTATGTTAACTGGTGGCATTGATTTTACTGAGGAGTAAATTGATACTTGAGAAAATAGGAGTTGCAGAGCAAAAATATGTGCAGGGGGATGGAGGTGGGAAGTTAAGAAGATGGGTCTTTTCAAAATGAAATTAGCATGCAGCTTGTAAGTTCTCAAACAAATGGAGAATTGCCACTTCAGAGCTATTGCTTCAGGCTTTTTTACCAAATCCCTGCTCCTTCTGCCCATTTTGTCCCTTGGTTCTATGTCTCTCTCACAAGGCATCTTGAGGTACCTGGCATGTACCACCTAGTATCTTAAAATTGCTCTCAAGACAAGATAGTTTCAAGAAATTACAGTGACCATGAAATGATCCTAAAGTTTATTTTCAGAGCATCTGAAAACAGATACATGTAAAAACCAAAAGCAAACCAACCTAAACTATTGATTTCAAACTGAACTCAGGAGTCCCTGTTTCCTCCATTTTCTCTGCCCCATCTTATTTGCTGAGCAGGAGAGTGGCCAAAAAGTAGGCAGCAGCAGAGGGAAAAGAGTGGAATTCATACTAATTGAACACTTGTTATATACCTGGTAGCACTAAGCTCTTTATATATTTTATCTTATTTAATCGTCAAAACAGCCCCATGAGGTAGGAATTATTCCGCTGATGAAATAACGGAGACCCAAGACGTTGGAGTGACTTTTCCAGGGTCACAGAGCAAGTGATAGACCCGAGTTCAAATTCTTCCTGTCTGGCCCCTAAGCCTATGGCCTTTGTATCATACCATGTATTTTGCTTAAAGCACCCTTTTCCGAATCATCTTTCCCAAAAATGCAATAGGTGTTAGGCACAAAAGGGTTCACTGGAGAAGGAACTTTGGAAAATGCTAGGATAAACAAAAAAACAAGTTTCTTTACTACAGAATTTCTCAAAGCCTTTAATATGTGAGTATCCCTTGAGATTCTGCATGAGAGATAGTAAGCTGCACATTGGAAACTTTTTTTCTCAAGGATGATCTGCCCCAATTGATGTTCTGTGGGGCCCACTTTGGGGAAATCTTACACTAGAGTAAAAAATGGACAAGAGACAGGAAGAGTCATTTCACTTTGGGAAAAAAAACTCAAATGGCCAATAAATTATGAAAAAAAAATGCTCAACCTCATTACAAGCAGGGAGATGTAAATCAAACCATTGGCAAAAATTAAGGCTGAAAATACCCAGTGTTAGAGAAAAGGCAGATTGATAGGAACACATATACATTGCTGGTGGGAGTGTAAATTGGCATAACTGTTCTGGCATTGTTTTATACAGTTGATTGTTTCTATACTCTGTGACCCAGCGATTCCACTCCTGGATATAAGCCTTAGAGTCACTCTGGCACATGTGCATCAGGAGTCACATTCAAACACGTTTACAGTACCACAGTTCATAACATCAGAAAGCTGAAAAACAACCCAGGGGCCCATTACATTGGAATGGGTGAACTACAGCTAAATGCAACCATACGGATGAATCTTAGAAATATAAAACAGATGATTAAATTAGAAATGGACCATGATTGCTAACAGGGCTCACTTTTGCTTAACTAGGTTCCTCTTTTTTTTTTTCCCAATCTTTAAAAAAGAAAAATTATTGAAGTATATCACTCATACATGAACATATGTAAACAATAAGTGTATAGTAATAGCTGTGCACTTACAAAACAAACATACATAACATCATACAGGACTGTCATACCTCACCCTACCAAATACCTGGCATTGTTGTGAAACATTTTTAACTAATGATTAAAGAGCATCCTCAAAATATTACTATCTTACATTGGGTACATTGGGTATTTTTCCCCAACCCACCCTATTATTATTATTTTTATATCATTTATACATGAACATACATAGTAATTGTATAGTAAAAATTGTGAACTTGCAAAGCAAACATGCATAATATCATACAGGGGTCCTATATATCAACCCACCACCAACACCTTGCATTGTTGTGAGACATTTGTTACAAATTATGAAAGAATATCATCAAAATCTTACTACTAACTATAGTCCATATCTTACATTTGGTGTCTTTTTCCCCCAACCTACCCTATTATTATTATTTTTTTATTTTTATTTTTTTAAAGATTTATTTATTTATTTATCCCCCCCCCTTGTTGCTTGTGTTTGCTGTGTCCATTCTCTGTGTGTCTTTTTCCGTGTCTGCTTATCTCCCCCTTGCTGTGAGGTCCTGCTGCATCAGCCCACCGCGAGGCGCGGGCCGGCCTGCTCTCACAAGGAGGCCCTGGGAAGCGAACCCGGGGCCTCCCACATGGTAAACGGGGGCTCTATCGATTGAGCCACACCCGCTTCCTGCTGTGAGGTCTTGCTGCATCAGCCTACCCCGCTGCGCGGGCTGTCCGGCCTGCCCTCACAAGGAGGCCCCAGGAAGCGAACCCAGGGCCTCCCATACGGTAAACGGGAGCTCTATCGATTGAGCCACACCCGCTTCCCTATTATTATTTTTTAAATACATTTTTATGATAGAAATTGTGAACTTAGAAAACAATCATGCACATGTGCAGAACTCCCATACAATACCCCTTTATCAACACACCACACTGTGGTGGAACATTTGTTACAGATTATGAGATAATATCATCAAACTATTACCAGGTCCATAGCGTACATTTGGCACACTTTTCCCATGCTCCCCCATTATCAACACAGTGCATCTTTGGCATACATGCATGAATATTACATTATTACTGTTAGCCACAGTCCATAGGTCACTCCAGTTGTATTTTTCTCAGGCTTCTCCACATTCCCACCGCTTTGCAATAGTGATACACATCTGCTCTACCTCACAAAGGACACTCTTGCATCTGTACCATCGACCACAATTCTCATCCACTGCTGGGCTCACTGTGTTATTCAGTCCCTAGAATATTCTCTAGCTTTCTTTCAACTGACATTTACATCCCTAAACTACCCTTACCCGCCACATTCCCATTTATAAACCAGCTGTTACTATAATGTGTTACTATCAACTCTATACATTTCCATACTTTTTCAATAAAGTTAATTAAAATTTCTATATACATTAAGCATCAGTAGTCCATTTCAGTCCTCTTATCTCCTTTAAGGATCCGCCACCTACCACCAGGTCTGGAAGATATGTTCCTACATTTTCTTCTAGAAGCTTTATGATTGTTGCTTTTATATTTAGGTTTTTGATCCATTTTGAGTAAAATTTTGTATGAGGTGTGAGATAGGGGCCCTCTTTCTTTTGGCTATGGATATCTAGTTCTTTCAGCACCATTTGTTGAATGGACTGTTCTGCCAGAGCTGGGTGGGTTTGATAGGCTTGTCAAAAACCACTTGACCCTAGGATGTGAGGGTCTGTTTCTGAACCATAAGTACAATTCCATTGGTTTATGTGTCTGTCTTTATGTCAGTACCATGTTGTTTTTGCCACTGTAGCTAGGTAATATGATTTAAAGTCCAGGAGTGAGAGTCCTCCAACTTTGCTTTTCCTTTTTAAGATGTTTCTGGCTATTTGGGACCCCTTACCCTTCCAAATAAATTTGATAATTGCGTTTTCCATTTATGTAAAAAAATGTTGGTGGAATTTTTAACAGGATTGCATTGAATCTGTCTATCAATTTGGGTAGAACTGATATCTTAATGATATTTAGTCTTCCAATCCATGAGCATGGAATGTTCTTCCAATTATTTAGGTCTTTTTAAATTTCTTTTTTCTTTTTCTTTTTTTTTTAACAATGCATTGTAGTTTTCTGAATACAGGTGCTTTATGTCATTGGTTAAGTTTATTCTTAAATATTTGATTCTTTCAGTTGTTATTGTAAATGGAATTTTTTTTCCTGACTTCCTCCTCAGGTTGTGTATTACTAGTGTCTTTTAAAGTCTATTTCATCTGATGTAAGTATAGCTACTCTGGCTTTTTTTTTTTTTGTTACTGCATGTGTGGAATATCTTTTTCCAGCCTTTCACTTGAAATCTATTGGTATCCTTGGGTCTAAGGTATCCTTGGGTCTAAGTCCCTTGCAGACAGCATATAGGTGGCTCATATTTTCTTATCCATTCCGCCAGTCTATATCTTTTGATTGGGGAGTTTAATCCATTAACATTCAATGTTATTACTGTAAAGGCAGTTGTTATTTCACCCATTTTGACCTTTGGGTTTTATCTGTCATATTTTATTTTCACCAATCTTTTGACCCTTTTAGTTACTTTTACTGATAGTATCTTCATTTCTGGACTCTCTTCCAAGCCTCTCTTTATTGTATTTTCTTTTCAGACTGTAGCACACCCTTTAGTATTTCCTGTAAAGCTGGTTTCTAGGTTACAAACTCTCTCAGTTTCTGTTTAAATCTGTGAATATTCTAAACTCGCCCTCATTTTTGAAAGACAGTTTTGCCAGATATAAGATTCTTGGCTGGAAGTTTTTCTCTTGCAGGGTCTTAAATATATCATTCCACTGTCTTCTTGCCTCCTTGGTTTCTGATGAGAAATTGGCACTTAATCTTATTGGGTATCCCTTATATGTTATGCATTACTTTTTTCTTGCTGCTCTCAGAATTCTCTCTTTGTCTTTGACATTTGACATTCTGATTAGTATGTGTCTTGGAGTTGGTCTATTCAGATTTATTCGGATGGGAGTATTTTGTGTTTCTTGGACACAGATACCTATATCCTTCAATAGGGTTGGGAAATTTTCTACCATTATTTCTTCAAATGTTCCTTCTGCCCTTTTTCCTTTCTCTTCTCCTTCTGGGACACCCATGACATGAATGTTTGCATGTCTCTTGCTGTCATTTAGTTATCTGAGACCTTGTTCAAATTTTTCCATTCTTTTTTCATCTGTTCTTTTGTATATACATTTTGGAGGCCATTTCTTCAAGCTTACCATTCCTTTCTTCTGTCTCTTCAAATCTGCTATTATATGATTCCTGTGTATTTTAAATCTCATTTATTGCTCCTTTCATTCCCATAAGATCTGCTGTTTTTCTGTGCTTTCAAATTCTTCTTTGTGCTCATCCAATGTCTTCTTAATATCCTTAATCTCTTTTGCCATCTTATTGAATTTATTAAGGAGATTTGTTTGAACATATGATTAGTTGTCTCAACTCCTTTATGTCATCTGGAGGCTTAGCTTGTTCCTTTAACTGGGCCATCTCTTCCTTTTTCTTGGTGTGGATTGTAATTTATTGTTGGTTTCTTGTCATCTGGCTTACTAGAGTATTTATTCTGCGTGCAGTTTCTCTCTTTAGTTTAGGGCTTTTTTGCCCTTTCTCCCTTGCTGGTGGTGTAGTAGGAGCTGAGGATATAGTTTGTGCTGTAAGCTGTGGAGGCTCAAGCTGCCTGCATTGCCCTAGGGACCCATGAAGCTTTTCTCAACTTTCTCCTTTGCCAGGGGTAGGGTCAGAGCCACAGCTGTGTGTAATAATCCAAATTGTGCAGGCCTAGACTGTAGTTGCCCAGAGAGACTGATGAAACCTCATGTCCCTTCCTTCCCTGCCTGGGGTGGGGATGGAGCTACATGTGTGGGTAGCAGTCTATGCCATATGGGTCCAAAATGACCATAGTTGCACCAGTAGACTTCTGACTATTCAGTCTATGCCAGCCAAATGTACCTGCAGTTACTCAGAGAGGCTGATGCAGGGCCCACCAGCCACCTCCCTGCTACAGGTGGGGCTGAAGCCTAGGCTAGGGCTGCAGTCCCATCTGGGTGGAAAGAAGCTCGTCCCTACTGTCACTGTGATTTTCAGTCTACCCTGCTTCCCCTTATGCTGGTGACAGAGTTAAAATGGCTGCTACCGGTCTCTTTCTGACTTAGGTTCAAACTTTAGCTATTCTTAGGATTATACTTCAGTCAGCCGAATTTACTAATCAGTAGCTGAAGTTGGTGTCCAACCATCTCTTCCTTCCCCATTTTTGGGAAGTGGCGCTTCAAATTCCAGCCACGGAAATAGCTCCTGAGGCAGCTTGTGCCTCCAGTGGAGAATGGGCACGCGCCTCCTACGAATCTTCTCTGCAGATGGGCAGTCTCCTTCTTCCATTCTTTAAAGGATGTTGCAAGATGCTCTTTTGGTGTCCTGGAGCCCCCAAACAGGTGTTTTAGTTAGCTCTGGGTGATTACTAACTGCCCGGTAGCAGGAACTGACACTAGGAGCTCCTTACTCTGCCACCATCTTGCTGGTTGTCCTAGGTTCCTCTTATTTTTATTGTTTTGTTTATTTTATTTTATTATTTTATTTATTTTTCCTTCTTATTTTCAGTATAAGTAGTGAGGGAGGTAGAGCCCAACTTGGTTTCTTTCCCCATCGGAAAGCACCAACTGTTTTGAAACCAGATGTGCTCCCAGTGTCGGGCCCCCCCAACAGAGTGGTGTAGTACTTTCACTGACTTGGGCTTGAGTCCTATCCAGGCCATGTAGTCACCTTTTGAATTTTGGCAGGTCAATCTACTTGCCCTCACTTTTGTTAATTGAAAAATGGAGAAGATAACTGCCCCATTTATTTCACTGAGCTATGGTGAAGATCATAGGCAATGTGGAGGTGTTCTAAAAAGTATATTACGGTCAAACAACATATGCTAATAGCACTATCATTTTTTACAGGCTTCTCTGAAGAGCCGCTTCACTGATAGTTGTTCAGGTGCCACTTTGTCAAAACGTTCTTAACTCACACTCTTCTGGCTAGTGCTGAGCCAAGAGTCTTTCCTGACTAGAGGTCATGTTTCTGACTACAGCGTTTGAAATATGAGCTGGCCTAAGGTTTCTCCACTTCAGTTAGATACACCCATCTGAAAAAAGGATCCAAAAGAAAAAAAAAAATACCCGGAGTCTCTAAGTTCCACAAATAAGTTTTGCTCTGAAAGATGGAAATTGAACCTATTGTAATGAAAGAAGAGCTGTTGGTCTGCCACATATTTTCCTTTCAGCATATCATAGTTGCTGGGCAACCTATCTCAGGACCTCAAAGGCCCAGAGGTGTGCTACCATTGCCTGAGGCTGGGCTCCGACTTCATTTGCTCTTTCATTTATAGCCTGAGCAGGCTGGAGGCAGGGAGCAGGCTGATTCTGCTGCCTGAAATGATGCTGAGAACTCCTCAGCTCTGCTCCTTCCCTGCAGCTCAGTGTATTAATTATTCTCTCACTTCACTGGGAAATGTCAGGGAATGATTGGTCTGTGCTCTTTGCTAAAGACTTCTGTGGCCCCATTTTCCCTATAGCTGGATTCAGTATTTGACCTTTTGGCATCTTTTGGTGGAGACTGAAAGAATAAGACCCTAATGCAGCAGGAAATCCTAGAGACCCCCCCTCTCTGTCCCCCTCCTCTTTTCTAAACATTCCTTTCTCCAGGCATCCCTTCCCCAAGTTGGAATTTGATAGTTTTTAGGAAATGAGCCAGTTGTAAAGGACAAGTAACTCAACTGTTGAATGGAACTGGCTCTTGTCCCCCATCTTTATAGACAGCAATAACACTTAATTTGCTCTGACATTAGTGCTGATTACTATATTGAACATCTGATGTGTCATTTTACATTTCTCTTCAAATAGTTCTGGCACTATTTCTTCACCCCAGAGTCAGAATTTGTATGTTTTTTAGATACCATTCTCCTTGTGAGCCTGAATTACCATCTCTCCACTCCCATCCCATCCCCCATATGCTCTTATTAACCAATTTTTCTTTTTCTTTAGACCAATGAGGCGAGTTCAGAGTCGATAGCATCCTTCTCTAAACAAGAGATCATGAGTAGCTTTCTGCCAGAGGAAGGGTGTTATGAGCTACTCACCGTTATAGGTAATGTCCAGGGACCTTCATTACTTTCCTTTTCCAGGGGCTGCTGCCACTATCTCAGCATCCCCAGGCGAAGGTGCCCTGGAAGGCAGCCAGCTGGTTAGCAGGACTCATGCTGATGAAACTGGCTTCTGGGGGTCGTCTTTGATTTTCTTTTGCCAAATATTGAGAGCGATCATGTTGCCAGGAAAGAAACTTTTTTGCAATTTTTCCTTTTTCGCTCTACTCTTCTGGTGTCCTGGGCCTTAGTCAGTCAGAATGGTCGGCTAAGAAGGAACTGATAGAAGGAAAAAAAATAGACAGCCATGAAAGTAACAGTGATAAAAATTTTAACTTGAAATTAAAAAAAAAAAATCCCTTTTAAAGAAAAAAGAAAAAGGGAGTTGAAAACCGTTGTTGCTGATGTCCTTGTTTACAGGATTCCTTTTTTCTTGTAGGCAAAGGATTTGAGGACCTGATGACAGTCAATCTAGCAAAGTACAGACCAACAGGAGACTTTGTGACAGTACGAAGGATTAACCTAGAAGCTTGTTCCAATGAGATGGTGACGTTCTTGCAGGTAATAAAACATGTGTGACACTTGGAGGGTTCCAGTGGTAACTATGAGGCATCTCTTATTGTCAGTGTTCTGAAAGTACCTGGTAAGAAATGAAGATAGACTCAGTGTTCAGAAGTTATGAATGCTTTCAATGGAGAATCCTGGGTTTTTCACTAAGGATTCTGTAATATTGCTCAGCCCAATTTATATTCTCTTCTTCTTCTCCAAGGACTCCCTTCTGGGTCTTTTATTCAGTTAGAGCCAACATTTATTATTTATTGTAATAACTAACATTTATTAAATGTTTACTATGTGGCAAGTACTGTTATAAATACCCACAGCAGTCTGCAATCTAGGTTATTAGTATCATCACCCCATTTTACAGATGAGGAGAAGGAGGCACAGAAAGGCTAAGTAACTTGACCATCGTCACATAACCTAGTAAGTGGTAGAGCCAGGATTCAAACTCAGGCAGTCTTCTTCCTAATGCAGGGCAGCCTTGTCTCTATGCCACTAGTGGTGTCTTCTGGTTGTTAGTGCCCTGTTTGCCTGAGGTTCTTTTCTGTTTAAGAAGCAAGTAGCTGCCCTCTTGTTAAACTGAGAGATACCTCAGGCTAGAAACCAACTCGGAACTGGATTCTTCTTTGCTGATGAGGCCTTGCTCTGAGGACTTCTTAGATGTTAGGACCTGGGTCAGTGTATTTTCAGTAAAGTTAATTGCAGCACCTTCTACTGCTTTATGTTGTTGTTGTTGTTTTTTTAATTCTACAGCACAGTGTATAGCCTGTGGAAGGTATAGCCTGTTTAGTCTTAGCTAAAGTCCCAAAGGCCAGGATCTGGAGTTTCTGTAGTTCTTTTGCCCAGGTTTTTTTTTTTTGGTCACATCTGTATATTTTCTTGTCTAAATTTATTTTAAGATTTTACATGCTTTGCACTTCTTTTTTTTTTGGTCGTCTTTCTTTTTTTTATTTTTAAACAATTTATTGAAGTATATCATTCATACATGAACATACATAAACTATAAGTGTTCAGTAAACATCATGAACTTACAAAACAAACATGCATAACATCATACAGGGCTCCCACACATCACCTCCCCCCACAAACACCCTGCATTGTTGTGAAACATTTGTTAACAAATCATGAAAGAGCATCGTCGAAGTATTACTACTAACTATAGTCTGTATCTTCCTCCCCTGTACATTTTTTTAAGGATTTATTTATTTACTTGTATCCATTTTTAACACCCCCGCCTCCCCCCCCCCATTTTTGCTGTTTCTATGTCCATTCACTGGGCAACTCTCTGTGTCCGTTTCCTGCCCTCTCTTCTCATCCTTCTCCTCCTGTCTTCACTGGGATTTGAGCCTCGGAATCTTCGATGTGGGAGAGAGGCATCCTACTGCCTGCGCCACCTTAGTTCCTGGTTTTTCGGTGCGTCTCATCTTGGCTCTCCCTTGTGTCACTCTCCTGTTACGTCATCATCTTGCTGCATGGCTCGTGGGGCCTGGCAGCGTACCTGCTTACAGGGCCTGGCGTTGTACCCGCACACAGGGCCTGACGGCTCTCCTGCTCTTGGGGCCTGGCAGCGCACCTGTACATGGGGCCTGGCTGCACACCTGTGTGCAGGGCCTGGTGGCCCACGCGCCTTCTATATTTTTCTTTTTTTAATTTTTACTGGGAGGTCCCGGGGATCGAACTCAGGTCCCTCCATATGGGAGATGGATGCCCAACCACCCGAAACACATCTGCCCCCTTGCTATCTCTCTTAAGGTTGACCAGAGATACCCAAAGTTACAATCTTCTCCCATACAGGATGGTCATATAATAAATCAGGTTTAGTTTATCACCAGCATTCTGAAAACCAGACCTAGGGAGAAAAACTAGGTCTGGGGACACATGCATGGTTTCTAACATAGTGAATGTTTAGCCTACCCTGATTATCACAAAATCAGGTCAGCGAGAATATTCGCAAAGGTTTTGCACTTCTTATAGCTGCTCATGAGAACGATCTCTCGATCTGAGGTTGCTAGAGAAATATTAAGTATTAGTAGTTGTCGTTCATTCTTTAGTTCCTTCTTTCCTTGTTTCTGTAGACTATGTGATTTTCATGTAAAATAGAAAATCGTTTTTGTTTTCTTATCTTAGAGAAGAATTCTGTGGCTTGGCCTTTGGCATTGGACTACGCTTATAACAATAATTTTTCAGCCAACAGTTTGTTTTCATCCTCTCTGGGATGCCAAACTAGGACCCTCTGCTCTGTTGTTGGTTGACAATTGATTCTCAAGGCTCATTTTGACTGGCAGGGCCAAACTTAGGCAGGAGCTGGCAACTCAGTGCTGGCTTCCCCTGAGAGACAGTAGAGCATAGTTTTTCCCGTTTTGGGGTTGGGGTGGGGGAGCACCTGCCTAAGCTGCTCCCAGGACTCTGAGAGCATCACCCAGAAAGTATCAGGTCCCTGTGTTTTTCACGCCATCTTCATGGTGAGCTCCATTCTCCAATGCCCTTTGATTCTGACGCTAACTTTACCACTGCTTGCAGGGGGAGCTTCATGTCTCTAAACTCTTCAACCATCCCAATATTGTACCGTATCAAGCCACCTTTATTGCAGACAATGAGCTGTGGGTTGTCACGTCATTCATGGCATATGGTGAGTAGGAAAGGCCTTCTACTAAGGGTCCTGGCAGAGAGGGAGTCTAAGAACTCTGATGCCAGATTGCTTGTGTGCTGTTTTCCTCCTCTGTTACCCCTTTCTCTCCCCACAATTCTTTTCTTCAGGCTCTGCAAAAGATCTCATCTGCACACACTTCACAGATGGCATGAGTGAGCTGGCAATTGCTTGTATCCTGCAGGGGGTGCTGAAGGCCCTAGACTACATCCACCACATGGGCTATGTACACAGGTACGTTTTTCAGAGCACTCACCCTGTGCTAGAATGGGTAGCCGTGCCCATGGCCCTCAAGTAAACAGTTGAAAGTTGACTGATGTTAGTGAAGCCAGAGTTTACAATCAAGGATCTGGATTTTGACCTTGCCTCTGATTTGGCAAAGAAATCATTTAGCCTGTCAGTGCTGAAGCTGCTAACTTTCTCTTTACAGAGCAGCTTGGTTCTAAGTATTGTGAGAGAGGAACATCTGCCATGGACCTCTACCCATCCTCCGCCTCCTTTCTTGGGACACCAAAATTGGGGTGTGTGTACAGAGTCAGTCTTATGCCATAGAGGCCGGAGGGAAAGACAGATTGCTCAGGAGATGGTGTCAGGAAAATTGGCTCAGTATAGGAAGAATAATAAAACGGGATCCCTACCTAACTTCACATTCAAAGGAAGACTCCAGAGGGATTAAAGGCCTAAATGTTCAATGTAAGACTAGAGACTTAAAATAGAAGGAAATGTGAGGATATATATTTGTGGGAAGCGGCTGTGGCTCAATTGGTTGGGCTCCCGTTTACCATATGGGAGGCCCCGGGTTTGATTCCTGGGGCCTCCTGGTGAAGGCAAGCCGGCCCGTGCGGCACGGTGAGCCGGCGCAGCAAGATGACCCAACAAGGGGAGACAGCAGACACAGAAAAATGCAAAGTAAATGCACACAGAGAGCACAAGCAGTAAGGG
>JAQZBX010010380.1:0-23546 GCA_029593785.1 Cabassous unicinctus | reverse complement strand
GTAACAAGGAAATCTTGTGAATCAGCAGGACAGAACAGCAAAGCAATAGAAAAATGAGCAAAGAATAGGAAGCTTATAAAAGAGGAAACCCAAAAAGACTAACATTCACATTAACAGACACTCAAACCTAGTAGTAATTAGAGAAAAGTAAATGAAAATAAGATGTCATTTTCTGCCCTTGAGACAAGCAGTCATTAGGAAGCTGGAGGACGCCCAGTGTGGTGAGGAGCAGGAGCCCTGCTGACCTGATGGTGGAGGCTAAACTGTTGCAACCAGTCAGGGTCACTCTGACTCCAGGACCATCGATGCCGCTTAGGGGTGTACACCCAAAGCAACCCCCCACAGGCCCACCAGTGGACACCATGTGGATGTCGTAGGTCATATCTGAGGGCAGCTTGAGTGCCCTCCCCGGGACAGTGGGTGGAAAACATGTTAGAACTGCACGCTAGAGTACAAGGTGGCAGTTAGAAGCAAAGATGAGATGTCTACAGTTAGCAGCACGGATGGGTCTTAGAAACACAGTGCTGAGTGAAGAAAGGAAGAATGAGATGTATAACACAATACCATTAGATAGACTGAAAATGTGTGCCTACAAAACAATAATACACTCTAGAAAAATACCTTCAAAGAAAAAGTACAGATTGAAAGCATTAGTAGGAGGCAAAGGGAAGAGATGGACTGTGAACATAAAAGGAATTTAACAAGATGTAAATAAGTTGTAATAAAATATGTTGTGTAAAGTTGTATCTGTTGTTAGGTAAATGGGATCAGTTTTCTCCTTTTGTATGTATGCTTGAAGATTTTTATAAAAAGTATGTTTGTGTAATATATACACATACATGTATAATACACACATACATACACACACCCATACACACGGCTTGGGGAGAGAGCTAACTGGATCTAGTGTGGGAAGACCAAAGCTCTGGAGTGTGAGGGGCTCCTGCTGCCCCATGACACTCTCCCCTCGCCCCACCCGATCCCCAGGAGTGTCAAGGCCAGCCACATTCTCATCGCCAAGGATGGGAAGGTCTACCTGTCTGGTTTACGCAGCAACCTCAGCATGATCAGCCATGGGCAGCGGCAGCGTGTTGTCCATGATTTTCCCAAGTACAGCATCAAGGTTCTGCCCTGGCTCAGCCCAGAGGTCCTCCAGCAGGTCTGTGTATGGGTCCTTGCAAGCCCCCACCCCCACCAAGGGAGCTTTCAGGAATTAATTGGGATGGGTTTTCTCCAATTCTGAGTGGTCTCCAGAATGGGTGGGGGTGGGGGTGGGGGATTGGGGATTTCCTGTTGGCAGGATCCACCTGGGAGCCCACTCAGCATGTTCATTATCTGCCCGTTAACAGATGGGTTTAGTTTCTCCCTCTGTGGGGCTCCATGCTGTGTCTGATGCTGTTTTAGCTCCCCTCAGAGATCCTTCCCATCTTACCGGAAGAGTGAGCATTTTGGAAATATCTGGTACTGCTAGATCCTTATACTAAGCCCTAGTACTTCTTCCTGCTTCTTACGTAACCTCACCAAATATTGTTCTTTTTAGAATAGCAGTTCATCTTTAGTAACACAGGGAAGGAAAATTTTTAGCAGCTGCTCCTGATTTGGGGGCAGGCATTCTTTTCCTCTCCTGTCTTTGTTCCACCCTCTTCTTTTTCTAAGAACAAAGACCAAGACTACAAGTGGAATGATATTTGGCTTTTTTCTCCTGACACAGAATCTTCAGGGCTATGATGCCAAGTCTGACATCTACAGTGTGGGAATCACCGCTTGTGAACTGGCCAATGGCCATGTCCCTTTTAAGGATATGCCTGCCACCCAGGTGAGGGAGCCCGCAGCCCCAGGGTTTCTGTCCTGCCTGCCTGCCTGCCGCCCTCCACAAATGTTTGTTGGGTACCTACCACACTCAAGACCTGACCACGACCATGGATACTAAGACGAAAGACACACTCCTTTCCTTTAAGAAGCTCCACCCTGTGGGGGACATAGTTTTGTAATTCTTTGTTTACTTCTCTATGTGATAAATGCTGTGGTGGTGGAGGCTGGGTGGGTGGGGGCGGGGCGGGGGGAGGGAGTTGACCTCTAACACACCGGGAGCAGGCCTACTCCCAGTAGTTGCTGAGCCTGGAGCAGGGTGCATGTGGAGGTCCATACACCATGCCTTTCTATTTAGAAATTGTAAATGAAGCTAATACATTTTTATAAATTTATAAAATGTCTTATCTTCTTAACTTGATAAATATGCCTGGAAAGCCAGTTTCTACTTTAGAATTGCAGCTTGTCAGAGTTCTGGGCCACCAAATTCTAGCCAATACCTTTGAAACCTCCAGCCTGCAAGTTCAACTTCTGTTCATGCCCCTGCAAATGGTTGGCCACCCCAAGGGAGGACAGACCCCGGGAAGAGGTTCATGCAGGCCTCGTCAAGTCCAGGGAGTGATGTTGGGGCCCCAGGCACCTGGAATATGGTCTGGAACTGGGAGGGATGGGGGAGGTGCGGGCTCCAAGTGAGCCTCTCCCTGAACCCACAGTCTGCCTGCCCTGTGGGGAAGGGGGCAGCTAGCCCCTAGACCAAGTGGAGCCTGCTAGAGTAGGGGGCCCAGGGAGGGAGGGCAGTCAGGGAGGCTTCTGGGAGGAGGTAACACTTAAGTTTTGAAAAGCAAATAGGAATTACCCGTGTGAAGAATGGGGACTAGAAGGAGACTTTTGGGCGGAGGAAGGAACATGTACAAAGAAGCAGCATCAGGAAAAATCAGGATCTGGGAAATAGTAGTTTTAATTGTCTGGTGGATGATGTACCAGGAGGAGTCAAAAGTAGATCATGAAGGGTTTGGAATGCCATGCTGGAGTGTTTGGGTTCTGTCCCAAAGCATGTGGAGAATTGCTAAAGGATTTTAAATACAGGAATGATACCATCATATATATTTTTGGAAGAGCATTCCAGCTGGATGGATTAGATCTGGGAGACTAGTCAGGAGGGTGTGGAAATCTAGGTAAGGAATCTAGAAAATCGAAGTAAAGTAATGTAGTAACAGAAAGATGCTCAGGAAAGGTAAAAAGGCTATTTAGAGTAAACGAGATAGAGATCTAGAAGCAATGCTGTCCCATAGAAGTTCCCAAGATGATGGGAATGCTCTCCGTCTGCGCTGACCACTAGCCATGTTGGCTGTCGAACACTTAAAATGTGGCCAGTGAGACTGAGGAAATGAATTTTAAAATCTTATTTAATTTAAATGTAAATAGTCACAATAGCTAGTGGCTACCATATTAGACAGTACAACTCTAAAGAGATTTCTAGATTTCTGGCTTAGACAGCTTGTGAGGTTCATGGGAATATCCACGAGGACAGGCAGTACCAGAGGTGAACCTGGTTTGTACATGTGTTGAGTTTGAGGGATTGGGAACAGCAGCCCAAGCTTGGCCTGCTCCTGGGTGCATGGCTCCTATGAGGCCTGCTGCGGTGACAGTCTGGGATGTGGTGCCACAGGTGCTGCTTTGTAGACCCCATTAGACCCCCCTGGTCATGGTAAACTGGGGCTGGACATCAAAGAAAGTGGCTTGGCTGCTGCCTCCATCCTGGGGTGAGGGCTCTACAGTTAAAGGGATTTGAAGCCGTGTAAAAGGGGAAAGGAAACTGAGAGACCCTTCTGGGGGCTACTTTTTAGCAATTCCTCCTCCTCCTTTTCAGTTTGGCCTAGGGTGTCGCTGCCGAGCCAGTGGCCTTGGGGAAAGTTGGACTTATTCCATGTCATCTTCTCTCTACTCCTAACAACTGTATTTGTATATTGGGGAAAATGTATTTGTGAAGAAGCTGTTTAGGTCTTTTAGGGGCCACCCTCCAGCCCAGGTCCTGGCTCTGTCCTCCCCAGATGCTTCTGGAAAAACTGAACGGCACAGTGCCCTGCCTGTTGGACACCAGCACCATCCCTGCTGAGGAGCTGACCATGAGCACCTCACGCTCAGGGGCCAACTCTGGCCTGAGTGAGAGTCTGGCTCCTGGTACCCCCAGGACCTCTAATGGCGACTCGCCTTCCCATCCCTATCACCGCACCTTTTCCCCCCACTTCCACCACTTTGTGGAGCAGTGCCTTCAGCGCAACCCAGATGTAAGGTATTTCTGTTGTGTTGGGACTACGCTTGAGGAGTGGGGGGACTGCTTTCGGGAGTGCCAAGGCAGCTCTGGGGTTAAAACCAGGGTTCAAGAGGATGTGCCTGTTTTGTGAAGGACTGGCTTCCCGGGAGGGATCAGAGCCCCCACAGCAAGAGGGATCAGCACATGGGTTTGCTAAGAAGCAGACCGGGGAGCTCTGGCTTTTGTTTCTTGGGGAGCAGAGGGGAATAAACCGGCACCTGAAGATAAGGCTTAAACCACAGGATTTTGGAATTCTAGGGCAGGAGTGATCCTGGTCTCTCTTCTCCTTTCTTTACAGGCCAAGTGCCAGCACCCTCCTGAACCATTCTTTCTTCAAGCAGGTACAGTAGCACCTTCCTCAGCTCCCTGTTTCTTCTGGCCTGTGCTTCTGTGGGGCCTTTAGGTGTTCTCCAGTCTTCACCACCACCCCCTTGGTGGGAGAAATTCCCATGTTTCTGAAGCTACTCAAAGGCACTGCTCCTTCCTCTCAGCGACTCATGGCTCCAAGAGCCCATTTGTTACCATGCCGAGGTTCCCTGTCCCACAGTGTCCTGGAGCCCAGAGCAACAGGGTCCATCACCCAACTCTCTCTCCTCCCCCAGATCAAGCGACGTGCCTCGGAGGCTTTGCCTGAACTGCTTCGTCCTGTTAGCCCCACCACTGATTTTGAGGGCAGCCAGTCTCAAGATCACAGTGGCATTTTTGGCCTTGTAACAAACCTGGAAGAGCTGGAGGTGGACGACTGGGAGTTCTGAGCCTCTGCAGACTGCATATTCTCCAGCCTGGGACTGTGGGCACCTCCAAGGGCCCTTCCTGAGGGCTGGCCTCTTTCCCACCCTCTGAGGCAGACTGGGGAGAAAAGACATTTCTGCCAGGAGAGTTGGCTGCTTTATGATTGGGAAAGAAAGTCCTGGAGACTTTTTGTGACTGTTCCAAGGCTTTTGAGACACAAAGGAATCCCAAAAACCAGGGATCGAGAGGGGCCAGAAAGCTGACATTCCCAGTCCTGCAAACTCAGGTGACCTCTTCAGAGGGAAGAGATGCTGCGCTGGTCCTGTGGGCTGGAGTCCAAGCCCCGGGTTGGACCCATCCGGGAACTGTGTGACTTCCTTTTCTCAGCTCTTGTTCTCCATCAGCCTAGTTTGTTTTCCTTTGCGCTCAGATCCTACACATCCATGAAGGGGCAAGAAATACACATTCAGCCCCCCTTTCCCTCTCCCTAATAACTGAAGGGAATTTCTGTTTGAACACCAGGTGAAGGCTGGGGCAGTCCATCTTTATTCCTCTTATCTCTTGGGCTCTGACACCTAAAACGTTCTCCTAATTCATCTTCATAATCCATTCCTTTCCCACCAAGAATCTATCCTCATGCCTGCTGCCATTGCCTTGGTGTTTCCCCGAAGGGCCACAACGCCTTGCCAGGCCTGAGGGTGTCAGTCCTTAGGCTGTTGGTTAGTTACATTGCCAGAACAGATTAAACTTTTCAGTGAATCCGCGGATGTTCACTGTTGGATGTTTGTTTGCATCAGTGTTGGGGCCCCCACTCTGCTTCCCGGTGTTTGCTTACAATGATTGCGTCCAGGCTCAGCCTCAGGGTTCATTCAGCCACCGCACTGTGATCCCTGGAAGTGCTGATAAACCTCACAACATACCAGTTTCTTTTAAAATCCATAATAGACTTGTCTCAACTATCTTAAAATTTTGAGACCTAATTTTAGTCTGTAGCCACCAAACGCCTTGAGGCTGGAGACTAGCAGGATGATTTCTGGGCCACTAGGGGCGGAGGCGGAAGGTGCTCAGCTTTGGCCGGAAAGGAGGCGAGGACTTTGTTTTGTAACCTGACTTGGGGCGTCTCATCACCGTGGGTGCCTGTGGCCCCCCGCCTGGCAGCCTGGGAGTCCCAGCACAGAGGCGGGTTTCCACTTGCCCTCCGCGGGCTTTCCAGGGCTGCATGTGCACCAGTGTGGCGCTTTCCCCAGCTAGTCCCTCAGGGGTGCGGGGCCCGCCTCTCTAACTCGGGCGCTTCAGATGTCAGAGTAAGCAAGTGCTACTCTTGAAGCTGCTTTGAACCCTCAAATGCCCTCATTTTCCACAAAAAGATTTCCTCAGAAATTTTACCAGTTTAAAAAAAATCTAACAACGGTTTCCTTTGGGCAATTAAGAGGCTGAGGTGAAGAGAATGACACCAACTATAAGCTGGGAGTTAGGCGGGGCCCTGAAACGTCAGAGTGAGCTTGAAGACCAGGTCACATTTATTTCCGACTCCCCGCTTTCCCCCTGCCCAGTTCGCTTTTTCTGTAAACCTCAAGTTCCCTTTTCTTAACACCGTTCCACTCAGCGCATTTTCTTTCCTTGCATGCTGCTTTGCTGTCAGCTCACCTCAAAACCCCACAATGTTGATTTTCTGGAAGTTTCCTAGCTACCTGCAGTTCAGCCCAGAGAGCCAGTGCTGGGGGTGAGGGGGGCCCAGGGCCCAGCCCAGCCAGCCTTGCTCTTAGTGCCCCTGGAGGCTTTACCTTTCTTGCTACCTTTGAGAATCTGATGACAGGTATGGAAACTTTCCCCCAGAAAAATTTCTACACAGTTCGAGAGAGTTCTTTGAGAGAGTTCTCACACACCCCATCCGGGAGTCCTCAGGCAAAACGCATCTTCTAGAAAGGAAAGTGAGAAGCGAAGTGTCTGCTGGGGTGCAGAGTGAGCCAGGGGAGCAACTGGGGCTGGGGCAGCCTCGCCCACTCCCTTGCCAGGCGTTTAGGTGCAGAGCCCTTCTGTTCCCTGACAAGTGTGTGGGCCCAGCTTGGAGCCACTAGGTCTATTCCTGCCACAGTGTGGGAACAGGCTATGTTTAGGGCTGTGCTGCGGGAAATGGCTTCCAGCCTGGTTTCAGGCAAAGCCCAGCGGTCCCTGGGGGGCCAGGCCCTGGCCTCCCACCAGAGGCCCCTCCGCAGGAGGCTGCTACCAGTGAGCCATGGTCACCCTGGCTGTTGTGCACGGCGCTGGAGCCTGGGGCAGGGGGTCAAGAGCCAGCGCCAGCAAGGCGGAGCACAAGCTTTGTTACCCCCGAGTCACTTCACATCTTCAGACCCTGTCCCCTTGTAGGTAAATGAGGTTTGGGTGCTCCGGACAAAGTTTGCGCGTTTGGGGAATGGAAATACCTTCCTTCCCTTAAGGGGCTGCCCTGGACTTGTCACGGGCAGCGGTGCCCGCAGGGAACTGGGGTTGACTAATCTCACAAGAGCCGCCCACACCAACGCTTTCGGTCGTCGGGCCTCGGGAAGGTGGGTGCTCGCGGACCCTCGTCTACAGGGTCACAGGAGAAGGCGCCGAGGGCTGCCGTTTGCGTCTCACCGCACCCCTCGGCAGGTCGGCGTCGCGGCCTCGGCCATCTCCTCGGCCGGGGCGTCTCCGCGTGCTCGCGGGACCCTACTCCTCGGCGGGTCTTGCGCGCGCGGCCCCTGGTGGCGGGAGGACTCCCGGCGGGGGTGGGGGGTGGGGGTCGGCGGGAGCTGGGCCCGGGGCCGCCCCGCGGGGTCTGTCAGGATGCAGGGCCACACAGCGCCGGCCGCGGGCAGGACTGCTGGCGACGGCGCCCTCGAGAGCCAATCGGGGAAACTGAGGCAGCGAACGGCCCAGGGACCCGGGTTATCCCCCAGCGCCGCAGCGGCCGCGTCGGTAGTGCTGTTTGTCACGCGGCCCCAGCCGTCCTCAACCTGAACTTGCCCCAGGCCCGGGGCCTGCTGCGCGGCGCCCCCCGGCTGCGGGGCCCGCCACCGCCCCTTTCCTCACGCGCGCTCGCCCCGGGGGTGGCGCAGAGCGCCCGGAGCGCGGGGTCGGGGCGGGGGACAGACAAAGGCTGGGGGCGCCGAGGAGGGGAAGACAAAGCGCGGAGGGGGGTCGGCAGCGGCGCCGGGGCCCCGGAGGCGGCTCCGGGCGCGGCGGAGCCAATGGGCGGGCGCGGGGCGGGGGCCGGCGGGGGCGGCGCCGCGATAAGGCGGCGGCGGCGGTGGGCGCTCGGGGACCACTGGCGGCGGCGGCAGCTCGTGCCCGCGCCCTCCTCTCAGGCGAGGCGCCCCCCGGAGACCGACCCCAGCCCCGCGGCCCAGGCCGGAGCCCGGTGAGACCCGCGGGCGGGGCCGGGGGGAGGGGCCAGCAGGCGGCTCACGGCCCGGGGCGCCGAGGCGGGGGGCTGCGGGGCGCGGCGCGGGGCTTCTCCGCCCCTGCTCCCCTCGGGGCCCCGGGGCCGCGTCCGCCTGGCAGGGCGGGCCTCCCGGCGAGGGCGAGGCCGAGTCCCGCTCCGCTGGGCCCGCGGGGGCATCGCGCCTGGTCCGGGGCCCGAGGAGCGGGGCGCGCTGGCAGCGGCTCGGCCGGGTACACCGTGGACGGCGGCGGGCGGCCCTTCCCGCGAGCGCTGTCCAGGGGCTGGGCCGCCCGGAGGGCTCGCGGCCTCGTGGTCTCGCAGCCGGGGGAGGGGGCAGGGGGGGCAGGCGGGGCCGCGGGTTCTGGCGCCCGCCCCGCCCGGTCCCGCCCTCCTCTGACCTCCCCTCACCCAGGGAGGGCCCCCCGCCCGCCCGCCGGGCTCGCGTGGCGGCTGCGCGGGGACAATCGCCCCGTCTCCCCAGCTGCTCCCCGCCAACTTTTTCTTCCCCCAACACGTGGTTCCACTCGGGGACCCCCGCCCCTTGGGGAGCAGCGTGGGGGCCCGGCGGGCGAAGAGGGGTGGGGGAGGGGCGGAAGTGGCAAGGCCAAGAGCAACAGGAAATGACTTAGGGAAAGTCCCAACCACAGCCCCCAGCCCCTGCCTGTAAACATCCCCCCCACCCTGCAGAAGGCCCGTGGGGCCCTCCAGACCGACTTCCCCTTGCAGAACCCAACGGGTGCCGCGTCTCCAAGCCGGGCCTCCATCACCTCCACCAGCTATGTTCCAGGCTGCAGGAGCCGCCCAGGCCACCCCCTCTCACGTAGGTGACCAGCAAGCTGGGCGGGGTCCCTGGGTAGGTGTCTGGCCTGCGGGTGAAGGTGGGGAGCAGTGGGCTTGCCTGCTACCCTGGGCACCCTCTTGAATGCCACTGGGGCCTGGACTGGTGATCCCAGAACTGACCCTATCCTGACTGCCCCCTTCTCCCAGGAAGCCAAGAGCAGCAGTGGCAGCAGCACTGTGCAGCGCTCCAAGGTAGGGCCCCGGGGGTGGGGTGTGTGGAGAAAGGAAGGGATGGGCACTGGCTGGCACCTGGCTGAGTCTTTCCCCTCCACAGTCCTTCAGCCTTCGGGCCCAGGTGAAGGAGACCTGTGCTGCCTGCCAGAAGACTGTGTACCCCATGGAGCGACTGGTGGCAGATAAGCTCATTTTCCACAACTCCTGCTTCTGCTGCAAGCACTGTCATGCCAAGCTCAGGTGCGCCCTTGCCCTGCCTGCCCCTTCCCTCGCCTCCCAGTCCTCACCTCGCCTGACCACTCGCTGTTCTGCTTCTGCAGCCTGGGCAGCTATGCAGCACTGCATGGAGAATTTTACTGCAAACCCCACTTTCAGCAGCTGTTTAAGAGCAAAGGCAACTACGATGAGGGATTCGGCCGGAAGCAGCACAAGGAACTCTGGGCCCACAAGGAGGTGGACCCTGGCACCAAGACAGCCTGAGGTCCCACTGACCCTTCTCACCCTCCCTGGAGGGCCTGGAGCCTGGGCAGTGGGCAGGGTGGGAAAGAGATTGGATCTGGGCTTGGGGGGGGGGCATGGTTGAAAGGGGATGAGGCCTTCCTGCTCAGGCAGAGGATTACAGGTACAGGGGCAGGGCTCTCTGCTCCAGGCTTTCTTCAGTCTCCCTTAGTGGGTGGGGGCTTGGGAGCCAGGACTGGAGTTTGCTCACCACCTGCTTCCTGCTTCTTTCAGGCCACCCGGGACCCCCTCCTCCCAAGCCCAGCTAACCTATCTAGGTGCCTTTTCTCCAGCAGGGAGTCAGCATGCCCCCCTCAGGGTCCCAAGCTCCCTCACTGCCACCCAGGGCCCTATGTGGCCCCCATGTCTCCCCATCTACCTCTGCCCTTAGCCTGGTCCTGAGCCACAGAGACGGGGAGGAAGGAGAGGGACAGTGCCACCTGCTGGGCGACACAGAATGCCCACTGTGGCCCCATTTGGGCAGGGGATGGGGAAGTAGAGCAGCCCTGTCCCCGGCAAGGCTCAGGACCATCTCGCACCACCGGCTTGAAGCAGCAGCAGCTTAAGCACCTGCCAGGCTGAGCCACGGAGACTGGCAGCAGGGCTGGTCGCGGCCGTGCTCCCCTCCTGCCCTCCCTCGTTTCTGCCGGTTCTGACTGTTGTGGTCAACCCTGTTTTAAATATGTTTAAACAGATCCTGACTCTGTATTACATGGCCTGTGGGGGGCTCTGTGGCAGGAAGGATGTGACCTCACCATGGGGAAAGGGTAGGAGACTAAGGGGAGCTCAGAATGCTCCTGGCCTTGATGGGGGAGGGGGCTCTGGCGATGGGTGTCAGGGATGTGCTCCTCCCAGCCAGGTCGCCATGCTGTCAAACCCAGAGTGGTTTTATAGCTGACTCTCCACTTGGCCCCTCAGCTTTGGGTTGGCTAAAAGATCCCAAACCCACCAACTCATACACACAGACACCGCCATTCTGAAGAGGAAGAGCACCAAGGCCTGAGAGCTTGAGGCTCAGGCAGTGGTGACAGTGCCTGGCTGTGCTACACTTCAGTGAGTTGGGATGCAAGGTGGAACCCTTTTGAGTCTTTGTCTGAGCCCCCTTTCCCCTAGAGGGTCACAGAAGCTCCCAGCTTTCCAGTTCCCTTATTCCTAGCCCTTTGTTTTGGGGGGTCAGCAGGGAATGCTGGGAACAGGAGACCCAGCAAGTGCTGCTGAAGGTCTGGGGGCCTGCCTCCCTTTTGCCCTGCCCGTCCCTGTGCCCTTTCTCCTTCTCGAGGCTGTTATCTTCTCCCTGCCTTTTCAAGCTTTGGGGAGTGGGGCAGCTTGTCCTTTCCTCTGAAAGTCCAGGCACTGAGGGACAGGTTTATAGCAGGGCAAACAAAACAAGCCTGGAGAGCAAGGCCTGCTCCCCCACCCCCACCCCTCATTGCAAGATAGAGGCATGAGGTCTAGGTCGTCCTGCCTCAGATCCAGCTGTCCTGAGTTTCCCAAACTGCCTGGAGGATAGACGAGTTGGGGGAGCAAGAAGACAGAGACTCCTGGAGGAGTCCCACGCAACTTTCTAAGCCCCGAAGTGACCTCAAACCCGTGGAACAGGGTAAGGAGCCGGGCCTTGAGTTCTGGCGGCAGCTAGGACAGTGCTATGCTGTGGTAGGCGCTGCCCCTCAAGAAGCAGCGCTAACACTCAGGGAGCTGAGCTGGCGTCCGAGCTTGGGTCCTCAGTGTAAGGAGAGCTGCTGAGAACGTCCCTCGGGGGTCCAGCTTCCTGCACCACCGTCTTGGTGGAGATAAAGATGGCCTCTCACCCTGCTCTGTCAGGCAACAGTGGTGGCTGGACCAGGGGAAACACCAGAGAGGGTGTTTGCCCTCCAAGGATGGGAACTAGGGACCCTCTCCCTGGACTGGGAAGACTACTGGATGCCATGAAGCTCCTGGGAACGCAGGCACTGGTGAAACTGGTTAGGAAGGCCGACAGTGCCACCTCAGCAAACCAGGCCTGATGGAACCACCCTCAGTGGAGTTCTTGGGAGGAAGGTGGGGAGATCGCCTTCTGAGGTCACAATGGGACCCAACTAAGTCACCCCAGAACCCATCCTCAAGTCATTTCCAGTTCTCTGCTTGAGGACCCCAAGCTTGCTGCCAAGACCACACCCGGCAGCCGGTCCCTCCCAGGCACACACCTTCTCCCCACTCCACCCAAAAGAATTGCCTCAGGACCCCACTGGTATAAATGATCCCTTTTATTGTAAGTAATGCGCGACACTGGCCTGGCTTTGCACTGCAAGCCCTCAGTCAAGATATAGTCAAAATAACTATGGCTGCAGGTTCTTCTGCACGATCCACAATTCAGACACAGACACAGAGCTGGAGTGGGCAGGAGGGCCAGATGGCGGAATGGGGACTGTCCCTAGCCCCAGCCTCTCTGTGCTGGGTTGGCCAAGGCAGACACACTCCACGGAATGATGAGAAAAGGGCAGCACGGCCCCTTCCCACAGCAAGCCTGGGGACTGCTAGGAAACTGCCCTTCAGAACCTTTGGGTCCAGGACATCCAAGGGCCCCACAACTTTTCATCTGGATTATTTAATAAAAAACAATAAATTAAAATTAAGCAACAGCTTGGTCCTAAGGATGCTGAGCTAGCATGTCCACAGTTTTTGGCACAAAACAATCAGGTTTGTTTTGGAGTGTAGTTTTTGTTGGCTTGTTTTCAAATTTGTTTTTAAAACACAGTCCCTGTGCAGACAGACCCCAGCAGGGTGGGGCTCTGTGAGAGCCTGAACCTGGGACACGCAGAGTCGTCTCTTGTCAGCGCTGGCACCTCGCTGTTTCCTCTTGGGAACAGGTACAGGGAGGGGTGGTGCAGGCCAAGGAACTGCAACAGCCACCAGGATGGGGTTGTGGGGAGGCCGAGCTGCCGCGCAGCAGCCTTGGTCAAGCAGGGCCGGTCCCCACCCTGGGTGAGGGTGAGGTGGAGGCAGGAGCATGTGCTCACTGTCATCAGAGGGCAGTGCTGGGGACGCCTGGCAGAGGCCCCTGGGGAAAAGGAGGGTGGGAACAGACGGGCCCAGGCCCAGTTGGCCCATGCAACACCCATGTCTGCAAAACCTGCTGCTTTCATTTTCTCTCTCTCGAGGCGCCCATCACCTGTAACAGTCTAGAATTGATATATATAAAAACCATCAAATATGATCTGAGATATAAATTAACAAGTACAAGGCCTCACATTACATGATGTGAAAAGGCTAAAAACAGCGATAGAAACTACATTCATAAAAGTGCATCGTCAACATACAACGAAGGCTTTGGCTTGTTCTGGTGCCCGTGGGAAGTGGGCATGGCTGGCAATGAGCTGCCTGGTGCCAATCCCCAGCTCCCTGGAGATGCCCATCCCTGGGCACTGGCTTTTTTTTTTTTCTCTCTTTAATGACAACTCTCAAGGAATCGGTGTTGAGAGGCAGGAGCTTTAGCAATAGGCACATTTTGGAGGGGAGGGGCCGGAAAAAAGGACCAGCGCCCAGGCTGAGGTAAATATGGCCAACTCTAAGCTGCTTGGAGATACTGTATCCCCAGCCCTGTTGCCATCCCTCCCCCAGGGGAGGGGCAAGAAGGGGAAGAGGCTGAGACCTCAAAGGGATGGGCAAGTCTGGCTAAGGAAGAAAAGAGCTGATGGTTTTGGACACAGTTGGTGGCAGCACATGGGCTTTCCCTTCTACCAGATCAAGAGGGCTCTGGCCCCATGGGTAACAACTCACAGACAGCCTGATACAATGCCCCTGGCTTTCTAACTGCCTATTCGGAGTCAGGGCAGCCAACAGGCTCAGATGCCCCCACTGTGTCATCCATTTTCTTTTCTGCTCCAGTGGGGGAAGAGATGCCAGGTCAGGAGCACAAAGCCATTCACTTCAGCTCTTTCCAGTCCAGCCCAAGGCCCAAGCCCATAGCAGGGGTACTCAGAGCCCAGAGGGCACACAGTCTCCAGTTGAGAAACTGAGTACAGCATAAGAGTGACTCCAACTTGTAAAACAGAGACAACTGCATTGACAAAACTAGATCTCCCCCCTCAGTGAGGGCAATTCCAAATCTCAGGCCCCTGTTGAGGGGCGGGGGCAGGGTCATGAGGGCAGGCAGGCCAGGCTCCTCCTTCCCTGAATAAGGCAGCACAATATTTGCTTCATTCATCTTTGGTAAAGGATAAGGACTGGCAAAGCGGGCCTGGGGGCTTTACAGGAGAAGGCAGCCGGGCCTCTGCCTTCCAATGGATAGTGGGATGCTGGGCTCTACCTCAGACTTGAGTGGGCTCGTCTAGCCCAGAGATGCCCATTGTGGCCTCCAGACATTGGAGGGGGAGGGGAATGGTCAAAATAACACTCCGAATAAAAATAACACTATTCACACCCTGCGCCAGTCCTTTGTGCCCTCAGACCCTCTGGGCTTTGGTGCTGACTGCCGTGTCAGGACACAATCCCGACGGTGGGGCCCACGGCCGCCTTTCCCACTGTTCCTAGCTGCTTCCCTTCCATACTGAGCTTAGGACACTGGCGCCCTCTGGTCTGGCAGGCTGGGGGTTCCCAGTCCTTAAGGCTGCACCGCCCCCAGGTCCCCACCCCTGAGCCCCAGAGACAGAAGGGGCACAGACAAACGCTGGCTGGACTGCAACTCCAGGGTCCACAGCCTTGCCTGGGAGAAGCAGCAACTGTGCTGAGCCCCCAGCAACCCCTTGCAGCAGGGGGCGGCTGGCAGCAGCGTGGCCTCAAGAGCTCAATACACGAGCTGTGCAAAGTGGTGTGCGAGCAGCTCCTCAGCCGAAGGTCTCTGGCGGGCCTCCACAAAAATGCGCCTTAGGAAGTCCCGACCGTGTTCAGAGATGTGGGAGGGCAGCTGAGGATTGGTGGGCTGGGTGGCAATCTTGAAAATGGCAGCCATGGCTTCATACTCTGCCCAAGGTGGTTTCTCTGTCAGCATCTCCACCACAGTGCAGCCCAGGCTCCTGGAAAGAGAACCTGTGTCACCTGTTGGCCAGCTGGGGGCTCTCAGTTAACCTGCCCACAGCTGTAAAAGGAGGTGCCTTTCTGTGCCTTTCTCAGGACACACTGAGGCAGAATGAGCCACGCTGAGGGTTGACACCCCTCTGGATGGTTAATAAGGACCACATGGGCTTCATCAACCTACACATCACCACCCACTCAGGTACTTCTTGACAGACAGGGGAAAAGAGAGCCACTTAGCACTGACAGAAAGAGCTCCAAGATAACTGTGCTAGTTTCCTAGGGCTGCTGTAACTAATTACCACAAACTTAGTGGCTTAAAACAGCACAAATATATTAGTCCTTGAGGTTAGACAATTCTAAAATTACTGTGCTAAAGTCAAGGTGTCAACAGGGATAGTTGCTTCTGGAGGCTCTGAGGGTAGAATCTGGTTCCTTTCCTTTCCAGCTTCTAGGGGACACCTGTGTCCTTGGCTCATGGCCCCTTTCCTGCATCACTCCAACTTCTTGCTTTGATCATCACATCTACTACCCACTCCTGCTTCCTTTTATAAAGACCCTTGTGATTTTATCAAGCTAGCCTGGATAATCCAGGCTACTCTCTCCATCTCAAGATTCTTAATTTAATCCCTTCTGCCATATAAAGTAACATTCACAGGTTCGAGATTAGTATGTGGACATCTTTGGAGGACCATTTTTCAGCCCACCATAATAACCTTCCAAGGAGCGGAGAAGCTCTCACAACTTCCAGGCCCTTTCAGAGCATGGACATGAAATTAAGTACAGCAAATGCAAGCCATCTGAGCTCTAAGAGAGGGAGCAGATGGCTGACATTGTGGACAGACCGGTTCAGGTCTTCAGAGTCCAACTTCTTTAGGGATTTTGCAAACATCAGGGATGTTTTCCATGGCCTAAGTTCCCAGCAACAACAAACAACTTGCTATTTGGGATTAAAATGACCCATTTGTCCTCTGTGCTGCTGCCCACCCAAGGGCCCTGGGTCCTGGACACACCAGTCTGGATCCTGACCTAGTTGGCAAGAGGCAGGTCTCACTCCATCCCACCAGACTGCAAAGCCCCAAGGTTCATTTCTACGCTTTAGACCTATGACAACCAGGAAAGGAGGATGGGGTCCCAACATGTCCCCAGTGCTCACCAGACGTCTGCCTTCCTTCCATAGCCCTCACCGCTGATCACCTCAGGGCTCATCCAGTATGGCGTGCCGGTGACCGAGCGCATGCCCGTCCCTGACATGCAGATGGTCTGCAGGCGCTTGCTGGCCCCAAAGTCCCCCAGCTTCACGTTCCCAGCGGAGTCTCGGAGGATGTTGGCTCCTAGAACATGAAAGGGCAAATGCTGCAACTCCAGATCCTCTTGGCATTTTTCTGTCATCCTCCCTCCTTCCTTTGGTCACTAAGGGCTGGTGGGGAGGGCCAGGACTAGCACTGAATTAAACATGGACTGCTCAGAGCAAACAGTCTAGCAAAGGGAAGCCTCAGACCTTCCCTACAGAAGGATCACCAGAGCCAACATTTGCACAGCACTTTACAGTATTTTCTAAACTTGCTCAACTGATCCTCACACCAATCCTCCAAGGAAGATGGAATTAGGGCTCCATTTTACAGAAAATTCAGAATGGTAAAGCAATTGGCACAAAGCAAGCAGTAAGCAGGAGACTTGAACTCACGTCTTCGGGACTCCACACAGCCTGACCCCACTCACCCTTGATGTCCCGGTGAACAATCATGTTGCTGTGCAGGTAGGACATGCCCTCCAGGATCTGCCGGGTGTACTTGCGGGTCACGCTCTCTGTCAGAGCCCCATAGGCCTTCAGCTGGTCTTTCACTGAGCCCTATCAACCACAAGGAGTCAAAGGGAGTCACCTCAGTCACAGGGTGGGGATGGGTGCAGGCACGGGGCACTGGCGATGTGTACTTTGTGAGGGGCTCTTGGGCAGCTTAGAGAAAAATAAGAAGCAGTCCTTCCCTCAAGCAAAGTATGACCCAAACCCGCGAGAAGGGAGGCCCCTCAGCTCCAGGTAAAGGCTGTATTTACTAGACTAGCATACCAGCCCTCCAAGCCTCGGATTAGGGGAGGGCCTGGGCCATTTCACATCCTATCCCATCACTGCAGCCAGAAGTAGGGTCCCCTTTCCTTCAAGTCCTGCCATCACCTCACCTTGCTCCCCTGAGCCTCTGGAGTCACAGGCAGTCAGACACATGACAAGGCTGCCCCTCCTTCACAGATCCCAGGCATTCTTTGTGTGTCTCACACGCATTCAAGAGGCACCTACCCCTGGCATGTACTCCATGAAGATGGTCAGAGTTTTCTCGGCACGGTCCCGCAGACAGCCATAGTACTGCACAATGCGCTCATGTTGCAAATTCTTCAGCAACTGGATTTCACATTCCAGAGCACTCACCTCCTAGGGGAGGGGTCCAGTGGTCACTTTAGCTCTCAGGGCCCAGTTCTAGCTAGTTGGCACCAGCTTAGCTTGCCCTAGTTAGTATCCTCACAGGGGTCTGCTTGGGAACTTCTGCTAGAGAAAAGGGGACCCTCTCTCAACTGTTTGGCTCTTGGCCACAATGCTGGGCAGCTTGTAGGATGGTGCCACTCCCATTGTCCTGGAAGAAGGCTGACAATGGAGTGGGAGAAGAGGTTATTGGTGTTTGGTTAAAGGAACTGCTGTATTTGTCCCCTCAACCTGATGTGTAGGCCACACCCAAAGGTGAACTCCAAAGACGGCCAATATGGTTCCTCCTTTAGAGGTGGACCAAGTGAATGAAGCCCTGTAGCTCCTTCCTGGGCCCAGGGATGGAGAGAGGCATTTGTTTGGTGAGCACAGGACAGGAAGTGCTCTTTGTGGCATTGGTCATCACATCTCATTTTGAGTTGCTTGGGACTTGGCATCAACTCAGTTCTTCATACCCAATCCCTCCCGCAGGTGCTTGATGGTCTTTGGATCATAGTCCCTTCACCCCAAGGCCAGAGTCAGGGTGGACAGCAAGGGAGCTTGGAAGGAAGGCAGTGGGAGTCAGAGCATGCGGAGGGCAGTACCTTGCTTGTCTCAGGACTGTCTGGGTCAAATTGGACCTGCTTAGAAGCAAGTTCACGTCCCGTGTCCACATCATAGCACAAATAGACCCGGCCAAAGGCACCCTGGCCCAGGAGCTTCCCCCGGCGCCAATTGATGGGGGCACTAGGAGCTACAGGAGAACAGAAGGAAAGAGCATTACTTCATGGACATTATTTATTTATTGCCTGTCTCATTCCCCAGAGGCTCTAAGGTGGGACTCCTGGCTCAAGTTCCTCCCTCACCTGGCACCATCACATCCCTCAGGATGGCATCTCCACCCCAATCTGGAGCAGCCCTGGTACTCTGGCTAACCTGACCTTACGATCAGAGTCCTGAGAAGCAGAGCACTGGCAAAGGTCATGGTTAAATGCTCTTCTGCACTGATCAAATACCTTTACGACCAAAACCCCTAAATATCTTAATATGGCAGGGATTAAGGATGCTGCCCTTTCTTAAACCTGGAGAAACTAAAGACCAGGGAGAAGTACTTCTCAGTCATGCAACAGTGGAGAGTCAGCCCTAAGGCCCAGGGGTCTGCTGCCCACTCCAAGGCTCTTCCAGTGTGGTAAGGATAAGCCAGAGCAGCCTACTGCTGAGCTGAACAGAGCCAGTGTACGTGCTGTCCTTCTGCCACTGCAGCTTGTCTGGATATCCCTTGGGTGGCCTCCTCCTAGCCAGGGGCGACTCCTCACACTTGGTTGGCACATTCCTCTCCTGCACGGAGAGGGCGTTCTCGCTGTCCGCACTCCGCAAGCGCCCACGGGGGTCCAGGTATTGCAGGGCCAGACCCAGGTTCTCGCCATTTGTGCTCAAGGAGCGGCTGGAGGGTACAAGGGTGAATAAGTTGCCTTGATGACGCCGTATTCGTGGAAATGTCCTTCTGCCTGAAAGGATGCAGGGGCCAGAGAACAAATCAGGGCACTAACCACAAGGCTGAATGTGCATATCAGGTCCTTGCAAGAACTGATAGAAAACACAGCTCTGGTACGTCCTATCTGCCCTCCCACCTGGTTCAGGCCAGAAGAATGGCTGTCCGAGAAACAGGGCAAAAACAAGAGTTAAGAAATAGAAGCCACAGATGGTTCAAGGGAGCCCTGGCCAAAGGGAAAGCACAGCACTGGCCCTTCAGGCTACAGATCACTCGCAAGACCAATCCATGGTGGAAGTCTCTGTTACTCTTGGTATCCTACTCTTAACCCCTCTGAGTAGTTCCCTTTAATTTGCTGCTGGAGACAGAAGAGGGTGTTCGTGAACTGGTGTCCCTAGAGTACATTCTGGATTCAGACAAAGGACAAAATTCCCAGTGGCAGTATCTAGATTACAAATGCCCTCCTCCCTAGCTGCTGCTTTGTCTGTCTCCAGTGCCTTAGGTATGTGGTACAATTCCTCAGGGACACAGGAAAACACAAGGTCTGGAGTGCCAGGGCCCAATCACTTGCAGCTCTTCTATAGCTGTGTCCTTTCCAGAGGTAGCCAGCAGAGGGCAGGTAGAGGAGTACTCACCGTCGTTGTAGTCCTTGTGGTGCACAGATACGTGGTAGCGCCGGGGGTAGGTTCCGCCTTTGACTCCTTTGTCATAGAGCTGAGTTTCCCGATCTGTGTAAGATAGGGGCATCACTGGCTTCTGGGTAGGTCAGTAGGAATGAACCACTTAAGCCCCCAGGTCACCTGAGACCTCAGGGCAGCAGGCCAGAAGAGAATTAAAATATAGTCCTGGCTTCCCAACTCAGCAAAAGCAGAAAAGCCTGCAGCCACCTACCCTCACCCCCCACCCCCACCCCCATCCCCAAACACCTGCACATACCCTGCAATGCTCACCCAGGCTCTATGGAACTCACCCGAGTACTCCTGCCTGTTGTCTGGGAAGCTCTGGGCTCGGGACATTCGTGATTTCCGGAAGGATGGGCTGGAGAAAACAAAAAAATAAATCACAAAATAGACTTCAGTGTATTTCCACAGCAGCCCACGAGGCTCAAAGGCAGGATATCCAGTTGGGCTCCTTTTCCTAACTCCCTCCCACATCATCACATGGTAGGAAGCAGAGTCTGACTTACAGAAACAGCACTTTTTCTGAGCTCAGGCTATTTCTCCACCCCCTACTCCCTTCACTAGTCTGAGGCCCAAAGCCTTCAGGAACCTGAGAAATAAATTCTCCAGTCCTACACCAAACTCCACCCCGGCTGCCTTCTTGGCTTTTCTTCCCATCTCTGTTTGTGTCACTATAAAGATGAAAACCTGCAAGAAAATCCCTTGCCTGGAGCAGTACGAAAAAGAGCAATAACATTTGAATAGAGAATCTTTGTAGTTTACAGAGGGCTGGCTTTATTATTTATTTTGCAAAGTGAGCTGCTTCTCATTTAATCCCCACAACCCAGTGAGGTAGGAAGAATAATAAAAATAATGTAATAGCCGGTACCAATTATTGAACAGGTGCTATTTCTATTCTTCCCAGATATCTTACAGTATAGTTTTGTTTGTTTTCTTTTTTTTTTATTATTTATTTTTTAGTATAAGTTTTAAGATCCCTATTTTACAGATGGGGAAACTGAGGCTCAAAAAGTTTAAGTAATTAAATTGCCCAAGGATTCAGCTAGTAAGTAACAGAGCCAGACTTCAAATCTAGGTCTGTTAACTCCAATGTCTGTATTCTTGTCACTAAACCAAGCATCTTCCTTTCAGACTAGTCACTATCTTTCCATTTTAGAAATGGGGAAACTAAGGAGTATAGAGGTTAAGGGGCTTGTCCAAAGCCACTCAACTAATAACTGATGGAGATGCAACTGGATTTAGCTTTATCTGGCTCCAGATCCCATACCTTTCCCCAGATCCCACAAAGAGAAAATGGGAGAGCCCTAAGCTCAAGGCAGGCCAAGCCTCCAGGAAGTATATCTAGAGCACTGGGTTTCATTCTCAAGGAGAAGAAAACAATTCAAAAGAACAGAGGAAAAATTCAAAAGACAGAGGAAAAGCCCAAGAATAGAGAGGTAGGTAAATTTAACTATCTTTTCCATCATCCACCTGAATGGTCCTTTCCCTCACACATGAGCGACATCTGAGACAGCCACAGGTCAGTCAAGGTAGTGATTCTGGGGCTGCTCCCTACTTCCCAACTACTAGTCTCCCCGTTCTCCCCAGTGGAGGGAAGGTCATGCCCCTGTCACTTTTACCTGTGCCCTCTTGCTCCCCTGGTTGGAGAGCAAGCCAGAACAAGGGTACAGACTGGATACCAATAAATAACTATGAGTGTATTCAATTATATTTATTTATTTTTAATAATTTTAAAAAAAATTTTTAAAAGATACTTAGATTACATAAATGTTACACAAAAATTATAGGGATTCCCATATGCCCCACCTCCCACACCTCCCACATAAGCATCTTTCATTAGTGTGGCATATCACCTGCATTCAATTATATTTAGAAGGAAGACAGTGCCCATTAATGTTCAAATATATTAGGAAAGACAATAGTACAAATTTGGCCAGGGTCTCAAGTTCAGTAACCAGGTGAACAAAGAAAATAAAATCCCCAGATCTGCTAAACAGCCTCTGACCATAGCCCTAACCCCAACCAGACAGGATCGAAAGTGCTCTTGGGCATAACAAGGTCTAGGTAAGAGAATGGCTAGGTGAGTGCCCAGACTGACTCCAAACATTCCCCCACTGATGAGCGAATCAGGTCAGCAGAACCATGTGGTATATAAGAGACAGCATTTATTTCCTCCCAAAACATAACAAGATTACACTCCAAGTAGGCAGTGTGGTAAGCCAGATAGTCTGGATATTATGTTTTCTGGTTTTTATATCCCAGTTTCCTCATTTCATCAGAAATACTTGGAGGAAAAAAAAGAAAGAAAACCCATGAATGATAATCCTGTTTTTTTCCCCCCAAAAAACATTAAAAGTTCACTGTTTCTCAGTAAAGCTCACAGCAACAAAACCAAGAATTTAAGTGCAGTATAGATTACATGGAAAGTGAAACATGTAAAGCACTTATAACAATACAGCAAGCATTTAATAATTGTGAACCGCTAATTGTAGGGGATATTACTACTATTCATTTAATTATACAAACATAACATTCTCAAGGTGTTTGGAAAATTAAGGAGAAGGTGAGGCATCCCAGTGAGAGGTTTCTTTCCTGGAAGCATGACTTTTAACCATGGGCCTGTGGACCAGTGTCTAGATTGGAGACACACACTAGCTAACTCTCCTCTTCAGCTCATCGGTTCCAGAAATGCATAAGACTAACCCCCAAACCAACCATAGTCCCATACCTGTCTGCTGACCTGTCCAGGGATTGGCAGCTTCCTGTCAGGGAATTTTCAGCACTGCTCAAGGGATCCAGCATCTGCAAGGCAAGTTATACAATAAAACCACAGCCCATGCCAATTCCTGGCCAGGTGACCTAGGGCTTTAGGGCCAGCAAATGGTCCTTTGTGCAAAAATATGAAAGTGCCTTTTCTCTCCCCATGCAGTGGGAAAAATGGTTATGAAGGTATCATTCTCCCTGCAGTTTGAAAGGCAAGTTTCCAGGAGGGAAAAAAATGCCTGGCTGGCATCCCAAGGAGCTCTGCCAGGAAAGCAAAGCAGAAATGCTGCTTTTCATGTGGCATTTTCTTGGCTTACTAACATTGGAACTTGGCACTGGAGATGACACTATCCTATAGAGCTTCCAGTGAGTTTGGGTGGGACCTTAAGGCTTCTGTTTATACTCCATAATTTATAATTTACATGGACAAGTATTGTCCCCATTTCACAGATAAGCCACTGCAAGCCTAGAAAGGTTGGGAGACTTGTCTAAGGTCATGTGCCTATTCAGTGCACAGCTGATACCAGAACAAAAATTTCCCAATTTTTGGTTCTGATGCAGAGCCAACAGATTAAAATATTAAAATATTACCCTGGTCCTTGGTCAAATGCAACAACAAGAAACTTGTAAAATAGCTGTTTTTCCAACTAATCTCCTAAAGGTCTTCCCCTTCATTTTCCCTGTAACAGGAGGAGGACCAACGCATTCACAGCAGCCACCTTCCTTCACTAGGAATCAAATACTCAATTACTTTCCAGGGCCAGGCATTAAAAGTAAAAAAGTGAAGGGGCCAGAGTATAAGACAATGGGGAGGGATAGAGACCAAAGACACTAAAACTCGTTTGCAACTTCTGAGATTTTACAACCAAGACACCTCTAGAACAGCTGATGCCCAAAAGTGCTCCGACTAGAGAAAACAGAAAAGATGGTCAGTAAAATGCCCAAGTAAAAATCTGCAGCCAAAAGCACTCCAGGTCATGGTTCCAAACATGAATTTATCTGGAAAGCTGGAACACAGAAGAGAGAAGCAGTGGCATAAAATGTTTCTTGTAGCCCATACAGTTTGCATACACACAGATTAGCTATTGAGGGGAAAGAAAAGTTGTAAGAATCAGATTTTTGTAAAAATGTCCCATTGAGGGTGCTGGACATTTTACCTTCTACTGGACATTTTACCCTTAAGAAATTTCCTCTTCCTCACAATCAAAACAAGCACATTGAAAAGACTTGAGAATGAAGATAAATCTCATGCTTGCTGAGTTCACTGAGCCAAATTGCCATTTTCATCAAGCAAACCACCTTTATAAAATGTATATATATATATAATAACATTTATGTAAACAAATGCACATATATGCATATGTATTTATATATCATTTTACAAATAAAAAAAAAAA